>CAUYRT010038640.1:0-208412 GCA_963574885.1 Lepilemur ruficaudatus
TAGCACAAATCTTGAAGGCAGTGAACAAATAAATAAAATTCAGGCTAAAGTTTTCTCGCTCTCCTTCTCTCTCTCTCTCTCTCTCTCTCTCTCTCTCCCTCTCTCTCTCTCTCTCTCTCTCTCTCTCACACACACACACACACACACACACACACATTATACACAAAGAATATGTTCAATCCACCTCACAGGAATGTTCTTGTCTCAGCAGGCAACATTTCAGACACTGGTTTATAGCACAAGTTGATTATTATTCCTGCAGCTTGCATATCTGGGGAGCTCATTATTCCAAGTCTATCAGAAACAGTTTTTACCAAGGAGCACATACAATACACACACACACACACACACACACACACACCAGGACTCAAGTTTTAAACCAGTTAAAGGCTGAAAGAAAGGAAATTGATAGCTTCATTTAAAAATGCAATGCCTTAGATGAACTGAACTCTCCCTCATATATAAATCGCCTTTCTCAGGACTCTGAACTCATGGGTTTTCACACCATCTTTCCCTTGCTAATTCAGAGGCAAGAAAGGCACATTCCCCCGACATGTTTCAGAAATCCTTAAAGCTTCCGAATCACAGCAGAACACACGGCATGGGCTAAAGCCAGAGGAAGAAAGAAGATGGGTGTATTCAACGGTCTGAGAGAAGGAGGGTGGCCAGACTGTCTCAGGGGTTAGTGGGAAGTGGGATGAGGTCAGAGAGGTGGGCAGGGGCCAGTCACAAGAGGCCATGGATGCCACCTTAAGGATATTGAAAGCAATGAGATGGTCATCGAAGGGGTAGTGCTGGAGGAGGGTGGTGACATGAGGACATTTGACTTTTAGACTAAAAACAGAAGCAGTTTCCCTTCACCATATATTCCTAGGATGGTGATTTCAGCGTTAGAGGATTGGGCTGCTTGAGGTTGCTGTAGTTGTTTGTCAGAGAACTGCAAGTAAGGAAGGTGTTTAATGGTCTAGTGAGGAAAAAGTAAGACCCTAGTAAGAGAGTGTGGGCTGGCTGAAGACGTCTTGCAAACATAACTGTCACCTCTCTTTCCTGTACGTGAGGTGTATATGTAGAATCTTGTGTGGTCTTGGCCACTTTCTAGTGCCTGCAGAGGGGACATAGCTCTGCTGACACCATGATCTTGGACTTTGGACCTCCAGAATTGTGAGATGGTAAATGTCTGGTCTAAGCACCCCAGTGTGTGGCACTTTGTCATGGCAGCCCAAGCAGACTGATACAGGGGCAACAAGCCACAGTGCTATTTACAGTATCTAGGACTTTGTCACCAAGAGAAATCAAGAATATTTTCATAATACACTCCGGGTATTATAGATATTTCAAAATATGCTCATCCATACTTCAAAATCACAGTTGTCATGAAACCCATTGCTAAGTCACGTTACTTAATGTCCTAATAAAGGAGCATGTGTGTTACTACACCACCATTTGAGAAAATTGGTAATTTAATTTCAAATTATTGGTTTTCTCCATAACCCTATGTATTTTATGTAATTCACTTAAAAATATTATTCTGTGAAGGGGTCCATAGGACTGCCAAAGGAGTCCAGACCTCAAAATGGGTTAAGAACCCCTGCTTTAAGAGGAAGGGAAACAATATAAAAATACATCTCCACACCTCACAGCCCTTTCCTCATCCAGGATGAAGATTCAGGATGAGGTGGTGGGGGGAGGTGTGTATTGAAGAGATTGCCTTTCCAGTTAGAAATTATTATAGAACCAGTTCAATATATATGTCAATAAATGTGATTCACCACATAAACAAAAGCAAAAACAAAGACCATATGATCCTCTCAATAGATGCAGAAAAGGCATTAAACAAAATCCAGCACCCTTTCATGATAAAAATCCTCAACAAAGTAGGCATAGAATGGACATACCTCAGAATAATAAAAGCCATATATGTCAAACCCACAGTCAACACCATGCTGAGTGGGGAAAAGTTGAAAGCATTCCCACTAAGAACTGGAACAAGACAAGAATGCCCACTGTCACCACTTCTATTCAACATGGTGCTGGAAGTCCTAGCCAGGGTAATCAGACAAGAGAAGAATATTAAGGGTATCCAAATTGGGAAAGAAGAGGTCAAACTATCACTGTTTGCTGATGATGTGATCCTATACCTAGAAAACCCCATAGATTCCACCAAGAGTCCCTTGGAATTGATAAATAAATTCAGCAAAGTCTCAAGATATAAAATCAATGTACATAAATCATAGCATTTCTATTTACTAATATCAGTCAAGCTGAGAGTCAAATCAAAGACTCAATAACATTCAAAATAGCCACAAAGAAAACAAAATACCTAGGAATACACATACCCAAGGAGGTGAAAGGTCTCTACAAGGAGAACTATGAAACTCTGAGGAAAGAAATTGTAGAGGATACAAACAAATGGAAAAACATAGCATGCTCATGGATAGGTAGAATAAACATTGTTAAAATATCTGTACTACCCAAAGTTATTTAAAATTCAAGCAATCCCCATTAAATTACAAAAGTCATACTTCACAGATCTAGAAAAAATAATTCTGTGCTCTGTTTAGAACCAGAAAAGATCCTGAATAGCCAAAGCAATCTTAAGCAAAAAGAACAAATCTGAAGGCATCAGGTTACCAGAGTTCAAACTATACTACAAGGCTATAGTAACCAAAACAGCATGGTATTGGTACAAAAATAAAGACATAGGCCAATGTAACAGGACAGATAACCCAATATAAAACTATCTACCTAAAATCAACTTATCTTTGACAAAGTCAACAACAACATATACTGGGGAAAAGAAGCCCTATTCAATAAATGGTGCTGGGAAAATTGGTTAGCCACATGCAGAAGAATGAAATAGGACCCCCACCTCTCACCACTCACAAAAATTAATTCAAGATGAATAAAAGACTTAGATCTAAGAAATGAAACCATCAGAATTCTAGAGGAAAATGTAGGTAAAACTCTTCTAGATATTGGCCTAGGCAATGAATTTATAAAAAAAGACCCCAACGCCAATCATGACAACAACAAAAATTAATGAATAGGATTTGGTTAAACTAAAAAGTTTCTGCACAGCTAAGGAAACAATCAACAGAACAAATAGACAAACTACAGAATGGGGGAAAACATTTGCAAGCTACACATCTGATAAAGGGTTAAAAACCAGAATTTACAAAGAACTCAAGCAAATCAGCAAGAAAAAACAACCCTATTAAAAAGTGGGCAAAAGACATGAACAGAAGCTTCTCAAAAGGAGAAAGACAAATGGACAATAAACATGAAAAAATGCTCAATGTCACTAATCATCAGGGAAATACAAATTAAAACCACAAAGAGATATCACCTTACCCCAGTTACAAGAGCATTTATCAAAAAGTCCAAAACAATATATGCTGGTGTGGATGCAGAGAGAAAGGAATGCTTACACACTGTTGGTGGGACTGCAAATGAGTACAAATGCTATGGAAAACAGTATGGAGATTTCTCAGATAACTAAAAGGAGACCTACCATTCAATCCAACAATCCCACAATTGGGTATTTACCCAAAGGAAAAAAAGATTTTTCATCAAAAAGACACCTGCACTTGAATGTTTATTATGGCACAATTCACAATTGTAAAGATGTGGAATCAACTCAAGTGCCCACCGATTCATGAGTGGACTAATAAAACGTGTTATATGTATACCATGGAGCACTACCCAGCCATTAAAAAGATGAATTAATACCTTTTGCAATAATCTGCATGGAACTGGAGGCCATTCTCCTAAGCAAAGTGTCTCAAGAATGGAAAAACAAACACCACATGCACTCACTATTAAACTGAAACTAACTGATGAGCACACGGGCACAGAGAGAAGAAAAACTCGGCGGAAATCAATCCAGGGGAGGGGGAGGAGGGAGGAGAGGAGGGACAAAAACCTACCTAACAGGTACTATGAACACTATTTGGGTGACGGGCACACCTTTAGCCAGGACTCAAGCATTGCAAAAGTGATCCATATAACCTAAAACATTTGTACCCCTTTAATATTTTGAAATAAAAAAAATTATTACAGAACCAAAAGTGCTGTGCAAATTTGTCACAATGCATGAAAATCCAAGTGCAAAGACCTAACTCTCTTCATCTGTCCACCTACCCACCCACACTAAAATATAAGCACCCGAGGGCGCGGGTATTTATTGTTTCACTTCTGTGTTCCCAGGGTAAGTTTAGGCCATATTTAGCACAACATCGGTGCTCAATTAATATTTGTGGAATGAATGAACAAGTGAATGAACAAATTAATAAATAAAGCCATGCTAGACCCATCCAAAGGGGGCCAACAGGGAAATAGAGAAACAGCCCAAGGATCTAAACTGCCCTCCATGGGTGCCACGACTGGCTTACCGAGGATAAGAGGGAGAAGGAGCTGCCATCTGGAAGGACCTACGCTGTCATCCGCGTGCACAGTTCACCTTTGACAGCCGCCCTAGGAAGCCGCAGGGACTGCTCAAGGCTGTGTCTGTCAACTAACACATCTTATAAACTACAGCAGAGCAACTAAGTTGGGATGGCAAACTTTGCACAAATCTGGCCATGGACTCATCACCGGGCAAACCCGGAAGGAGATCCAGGTGCTCAACGCAGGTTCTAGAGGTTTTCGGATGCTTGGAACTACCCGACACAACTCCCAAGGCAGAGAATCTGGAGATTTAACAGATCTCCTCTGCTGTGCACGCCCTTCCTCTCACCCACAGACGCTGCCAAACAAAGTTCCAGGCCCAGGGGACACTGAAGATGGCCTCAGGCAGATGACTCAGTGAGCCGTGCACTTCTTCCAATGGCAAATGCTTTCTCACTGCCACCTCCTCTGCCCACAGCTTCTCCTAACACATCAGAGCAGTCTGCAGAGGGATGGCTGCAAATGGCCCAGACGCCAAACCCCAAGGGACGCAGTGGATAAAACTTGCTTTCAAAAGACTGTGGGAGCGTCAGACTGGAGTGTGCAGAGCATCTTGCGGCTGCAAGAAAGGCAGGAGGAGCCCTGTTGAAAACCCCCAGGAACTGTCCCCGAAGCCAAGAGCTTCACAATACCCAGAGCGTGGGTCAGCCTGAGACCGAAAATGCAAGCGTGACCCATCAGTCGATGAAGGAGTGGCTTCCCTCTTCAGAGGGATCCTACCTTCCATTTGCCTGCTTTCTTGAAGGTGCCACTTTCACCAGCCTCCCCTAGACATGCATGTACGGGAAACTATTAGCAATAACCTCCACCCCGGGGGTTTTATGCAGCAGCTGAAGCACAGCAGGGCCCTCCATAAAGGGAGGAGAGAAGAACACGGGCTGACCCTGGCAGCACCCTCACCCCGGGTTATCTCTTCCCAGCCAGTGGTTGCCATAGCAAAACTTGTTCAGCAAAGTGGTAAAGAAAGAGAGAACAGGGTGTAGACCAGCTCCTTTCTGTAGCAACACATCAGAGGCAAGATAAAGAACAGGAAAATGTGGATGTTGCCACAATGGAGATGACAGCAAATCTATTTCAGCTGGGGACTCTCAGCCTGCGGATAAACTTCATCAGCAATTTTTGCAGTCTTTGGGTGTCCTGACAGTTCGTTTATAGTCCCCATCCAAATAGACCATTTGGGCACTGTTACAGGTTGCACTGTATCCCTCACCCCTGCCAAAGTGTGTATGCTGAAAGTCTAATCTCCGGAACCTCAGAATGTGACTGTATTTGAGATAGGGTCTTTAAAGACATAAATAAGTAAACATGAGATCATTCAGGAAGGCCCTAATTGATATGATGAATGTCCTTATAGGAAGAGCAAATTAGGACACAAACACAAACACATGTGAGGACAGCCAAGGAGGGAGACCTCTGAAGGAAAAACCCTGCCACTGCCTTGATCTCAGACTTCTAGCCTCCAGAGTGAGAAAATAAAATAAATGTTGCTTAAGCCACTCAGTCTGTGTCAATTTGTTAGGAAGCCCCAGCGAACTCATACAGGTAACCCACAGCAAAGTGTATGAACACACCCTGCAATCAGCATATGGTGTGCACGCAAAGGGGTTCCAGGCCAGAGGGGTCCCTACCCTTGCCTGGAAGTCTCTAGCCATTTTGTAATTTCTAAATTTTGGTGTCTGGGGGTAAAACCCCAATTCCCTCACAACTGCAGTCCAGCCAGCAGAAGGGGACATGCAAAGGAGAAGAGCATGCTGATTCCTTTTCAAGAAACTTCCCCAAAGTTGCACATCCCACTTTCTATTTCCATCCCATTGGCCAAAACCCAGACAAGTGTCCACAATTTGCTGCGAGGAAATCTGGGAAACACGGTCTTTATTCTAGGCAACCACATGCTCCACCAAAAATCATTTTACTCTGGAAGAAAGAAGACGGGATATGGAGGGACAACAGGTAATCCCTTGCTCAGCATCCTCAGGTATCCACGGCAACTCCTCCTCAGATTTCACAGAACTCCCTGTGAGTGACAGCAGCAAGAAGTAACCACACTTCATTCCAAGACTTCTAGGATGCAGTGGGGCATGATGTGAGTCATCAGATGGGAAGGCTGGAAACCGTCAACCTTTCTTTAGAGCCCCACTGCCCCTTTGCATCTTCCCCCCTGCTCTCTACCGCTTATACCGCATTATCTGCAGCTTTAGAGGCAACAGGTCTAGTGAAAAGATTGTAACTGTGGACTAGAGGACCTGGGTTTGAATCTCAGAGAAGCCACTTACTAGCTGTATGGCCTTAAAGCATTTAACCTGTCTGTGCCTTGTTTTCTCGTCTGTAGAATGGGGATTAGGAGATGTCATGGGATTGGGTTGAGGACGATGTGGCCCACAGTAAGGACTCATAAACGGTAGCTACTATCATCTCCAGGCTCCTCTTTGTCACCAAGGTCATTGCAGCTGCCTTCTGCATGATCACCCAATAAGTGGAGTTTATTAAAAGAGCCTCCATTCCAAGGCTAAGCCACACGGTTTTCAGAGAATCGATATATTAAGCCACCCAGCATAAGCAGACAGGCTATAAATAAAATTAAACTCAAAGACTGTCACAGATAAAAGGAACCTCCATGCACCCTGCTTTATCATTTTTCTGTGTGTTGCTGTTATCATTTTTGCTAATAACAACAGCAATACCTGTCATTTATCAAATGCCCCCTCTGTGCTGCGCACGGTGCTTTTTAAACCTCACCATAGTCCCACGAGGTGAGGTTTTTCATTCCCCTTTCACAGATGAGGAAACTGAGCTCGGAGGGGATCAGCGATTTGCCACAAGCCACCCAGAGCCAGCCTGGTACTCAGATCCAACTCCACAGCAGTGCTTCTTATTTATTCATTTGTCCTCTTTGCAATTTTTATGTTTAAAATCCCCCAGAGCCATAAAAGTAAAAGTCATCCATTTTCATACCACTTTCTTCTTTTGAAGTCTATAACGAAAGAGCAAGTGGAAACCCCCCCGCATCCCTATGAACCCCTCCCCCAGAGATAACCACGGTTAGCCGGTTGTTTTTCACGCTTATGCAGTTTAACATTCTTTGAACTGTCATTCGCGCTCCCAAACAAGTCATTTCAAACAGGAGGCGCTAAAACAGCTCTATTAAAACATGCAGAGAAAAATGGCTTCCGTTCTATATATACGCTGGCTTCTGTGAATCTCTCTCTCATTCATTTGTTCATTCATTCATTCACTTATTCATTCACGCAAGATATTAACCAAGTACCTCATACGCACCAAGAACTATTAATAGTTAGGCATGTAGGGTACAAAAACGAGTAAGATTCAGGTCCTCTCTTGAAGGAGTCACCAGCCTAGAGCGGAAGCTCCCCCCCCCCATTATGACACAAAATGAGAAGAGCTATAGTCAAGATAGGGGTCAAAATTGAGAAGTCGTCCCAGGGAAAGAGACGCTGGAGTTCAGGATTAGAGGATGCACTTGGTGCCTTAGAGGAAGGCATGTTATTCTGAGCAGAGGCCAGCAGGGGAGAGCCCAGGGGCCGCTTGTGTGGTTAGAACCGCACAGAAGCGAGTGAGAAAGTGATGGAGGTGAGACCGTAAAAGTCGCCGGGGCCTTGAATAGCGTTCTTCCCTATCCGGGTGCATCCGCGTCCCAGCCTGCCGCAGAGCCTCCCATTCTAGCGGGAACGCAGGTGTTCAACTTGTGAAACTGTTATTCTAGAGGGAAGACAGACGTTCAATTTGCAGAAAGAGCGACGCCAGCATTTTAAAATCCATCATCAGGAATATTATTTGGCAATTTACAACATGAAACACTGGAGACTACACTTTCCGGGATCATCGCTGTAGTTCGTGACTGGAGAAGTTTCTTGGAACGTGCAGAGCACCGGAAACCAGGAGGCGGCAGCGCAGGGTTGCTGCTGCTGCTTCCTGTGACCGGCATTTGCCACTGATGATCGTTCTTCTCTCCCTGGGAGGAGGGACGGGGAGAGGACGCACTCTGAGATGCGAGGTGGAAGAAGCCAGTCACAAATGACCATATATAGTTTGCTTTCATTTACATGAAATGTCAAAAATAGGCAAGTCTGTAAGGACAGACGGTAGATTCATGGTTGTTTAGGGCTGGGGGGAGGTGGAAGGAAATGGGAAGTAACTGCTAATGGGTATAGGATTTGGGGGGAAGAGGAGAAAATATTCTACAATTGATGGTAATGTTTACAGGAGCCTTTGAATATATTAAAAAATTCTTGAATTGTACATTTTAAATGGGGAAATTAAAGCCACTAAAACAAAAGCTTAACAGAGAAGAAAAATAACTCTCCATCGATAGAAAATAATTTACTCGTGGGAACTTCCAGAAATAAGTATGTGCTCAGGATGACCTTTTCTTGTCATTCATTGTTTCTTTCCCATCGCCTCCCTTTGAACACAGGAAAAATCTCCTTTTGAACTTGGGTTACCTTGAGAGTTCATTGGACAGTCAACAACCCAGGTCTATTTTTGTTCTCCCATGTTTAATCCAGAGGTTACTAGAGGACAGTGACTCCCAAAGTCTTGTCCTGGACTACTAAGTGGCTCACCTCCCTCAGAATCACCTAGGATGTGGTTCATAAATGTAGATTTTTGAGCACCTCCCAGGCCTGGTGAATCCAAATCTCTGGATGTGAATCCCAGGAACCTGTGCTTTGATTCTGATACACACCGATGTTCGAGAACCTCCGCTCCTGACTGCACGACGCTTGGCTTGTAATTTCCTCCATCTCGTGATGTCGGCCCCACCTGGTTTCTGTGTCTGAGTTGATCCTAAATAGACCCAGACCACTGAGGCCATGGAGGACATCAAGACATCCAAATGTGGAAGAACCAAAGAGATATAAAAATAAATGCAAACCATGTGCATGACTGCAGGAATGACTGAGTGTTCACAGCGTATGTTAAGTACAGAAGCAAGTGGATGCCAGGAAATTTAGGATCTGATGCCAGTCCTAAATCTGATTAGCTGGATGACCTCAAACTTAACTCCTCTAATCTCAGCAGGTAGGCTCAATCACCTAAGAACATGTCATTCTGCCTCTTTCCTGCCTTCTGGACTTTTCCAATCCACAGTGCATCTTTCTGGCCTCTGTGACTATGGCCATATTATTTCTCCTCTCTGAGACTCGATCACCTAATGCATAAAATGATGCCTTTGATCAGACTGTCTTGAGCTTCTCTCCCAGCGCTGACATTATATAATACAAGATCAGATGACTCTTGAGAAAGATTTGGAAGACTTCTACCATGGCCTTGACACCCAGAATTAAAATAAGGAGGGCTACGGCCAGCACTTTTCAAAATCTACTTTATCGAAGTATAATGTACATATGATAAAATGTGCCAATTTTAAGTTTACGTTTTGGTGAGTTTTGAAAAATACGATCTTTGCCCACCACCACAATAACAGAGACGTGAGCATTTCTCTCTCCCCACGTTTCCTGTGCCCCTTTCCCAGACAATTTCCCCTCAGTGCTTCCTATCACCATGGATTATCTTTATCCTGGCTAGAATTTCAGGCATCGGAACCATCCGGGATGTCCTGCTTTATGCATAGTACTTTAAGACCCAGTCAAAGTATTCCATGGGTGTGCGTGGGGAGCACACATCTTTCTATTGATGGCTTTGTCTTCATGGGCCTGGGAAACAGAGGACAAGCATCACTTCCCAGGCGGCCCCTGCCCTCCCTGACCAAGCCATGCCTATCCTTTGCCCTCACATATGCTGTACCCCATCATTGTAGCCCTTTGCCACTTGTCAAAGCTTCCCAAGGGTCCCCTGGGAAATCCTAGGTTCGTGGGTGCTTCCCACGGTCCTGGATGCTTCTGAACCACTTATAATTTCCTGATCCCCTTGGTTTTAATCAAAGGGTCAGTTTATCACTACATCATAGTGGTTCCTTACTGAGGGACTCTCATGGCTGTATTCACATTCCAAGTTCTAGCTTTTGAGACTTACACAGCAGCTGAGCACAGTCTGCTAAATGGAAGGCCCCTACCTTACACTCGTTCTCCAACCAGAAGGTTTCATGCAGAAGGGCCCCACTAAATGAATGACCTCCTATCTCTCCTCTTCCTGTACCTTATGACTTAGGAGATGTTGAAGCTTAAGGGGCAGAAATACACAGGCTATGGCTGGAGACTGGTCTTTGTGACCTCGGAGGTGTGTCCCCTGGGAGGTGGGTTCAAGCAGTTACCCTAAATATTCAGAGGAGATCTCATTCCAATCATCCCGGTTGTCATTCTACATGTATTCGTGGGGCTGTCTCTTTCCCCTACAACTCTGTAAGTTTCAGAGGCAGGAACCATTTCTGTTTTAGGTCCTTACTCCATCTGCAATGCCTAGCATACTGCCTGATTCACAGGAGATGACCAATTAGTGTGTGTTGACAAAACTACTGAAGGGGAAGAAAGGAGTCAGGAAGTGAAAGAAGGAAGGGAGGAAGGAGAAAAGGAAGGGGGAACTGCATGCAGATCATCTCATAGGGGTTCCTCTCATGACACTTGTAACAAGGTAAAGTCTGATTAAACAAGACCATCAAACACTCTTGTACTCAAATGCTGCTGTGGATTCAACTGCATCCCCCTAAAGGATATGTTCAAGCTCTAACCTCTGGTCCCTGTGGATGCGACCTCATCTGGAAATAGGTTCTTCGCAAATGCAATCAAGTTAAGATGAAGTCATCCTGGGCTCTAAATCCAATGGGACTGGTGTTCTTACAAGAGAAGAGGCGCAAAGACACCCAGGGAGAATTCTGTGTGACGACGGAGGCAAACACTGAGTGATGCATCTGCAAGTCAAGGAACACCAAGGATGTCCGGCAATACCAGAAGCTAAGAAGAGGCATGGAAGGCTCTTCCCCTAGAGCTTTCAGTGAGAGCTTAGCCTGGCTGACACCTTGATCTTGAACGTCTAGCCTGCAAAAGACTGAGAGACTAAGTTTCTGTAGTTCTGTTAAGCCATCTAAGTTGTGGTGCTTTGTTATGGCAACCCTAGGAAATGCATACACACTCCCATCATATGGATTGCCTGTTTGCTGGCCTGTTTGCCCTACAAAAGTCAGGGGCTGTGTCTCCTTCATCTCAGTAGCCCCAGTGCAAGGACAGTGTGGTGCGTGGCGGAGAGCGGTAGCCTAGTCTCCATTTATGCAGTGGACAGGGGGGAAGGAGGTGGTAGTGGCTCTGAGGGACCTCCTGGACCTCTCTAATGCCAGTGCCTGCATCTTTTCCACAGGAAACTGTGGCCCAAACAATGCCTCAGCTGCCCATAGCCAAGTGTGATTCCTCTTCCCCAGAAAATGAGACTGGAGAGATGACCCTAAGTCGATGTATCCCAGGGAGGATTATGAGTTTAAGAACAATCTCACTTTGTTTCTGCTATATCATCCCCCCATCCCCTGCCACCCCAACTACCCTCTAGCTGCAGAAAGACTCACCATGAACCTACTCCTCTGTCCAACAAAATTCTTCATGTTGACAAAGAGCAGAATAGCTCATTAAGGACCAGGTTTGCAGGTGACTGAGCCATACTGAGAATCACAGTTCATTTTTAGAAAATAAACTTCAATTAGCAATCTCAGTTGCTTGTTTCATTTCCTGGCTATACATTTCCCACTTGTGCTGCTGCTGCCACCACCATCTCTGGGGACGTCAAACCTGGAGACCCAGGAGAAACATGCAGGTGCACTCTTTGTTCAGAGCCTGTAGAGAGGACTCAGCATTCTGTAGAGGTGAGATCTGAGTACGGAGAACACACTGACACGTCGATTACCCCTAATGTACCAGGCACTAGGCTACTCCCTTTACATACGTGTGAGGTGTGGGGTGTTGGTCCCATTTTACAGAAGAGGAGATTGAGACTAAGGCTCCAAGAGGTTAAGGATTTTTCGTCTCAGAGACTGTCACTCTTTCCCCTTCTGTTGCCCAAGCCAGAACCCTGGGAATCCTTTTTAATTCCCGCCTAATCAATGACTAATTCTTTTCCTTTGGCCCACAATTTAGGTCTCAAATCTGCAGGATCCACTCCATCCCCGCGGCCATTGCCCTGGTCTAGGTCACTATTACCCAACAAGCAATTATCAGTTGTCCGGTATGCACCAGCCCCTGTTCCAAGCACTTGGGATACATTTTTAAAAACCTAGTTTGCAGTCCCACCGGCAGTGTGTGAGTGTTCCTTTCTCCCTGCATCCACACCAGCATCTGTTGTTTTGGGATTTTTTGATAAAAGCCATTCTCACTGGGGTTAGGTGATATCTCATTGTGGTTTTGATTTGCATTTCCCTGATGATTAGAGACATTGAGCATGTTTTCATATGTTCATTGGCCATCAGTCTAAAATGTGGTATACGTATACCATGGAATACTACTCAGCCATAAAAAAATGGTGAACTGATACCTTTTGTAACAACCTGGATGGAACTAGAGACCATTCTTCTAAGTGAAGTACCGCAAGAATGGAAAAACAAACACCACACGTACTCAGTACTAAATTGGAACTAATGGATCAACACTTACATGCACATAGGGAAGTAAACTTTAACAAAAATCGAGTGGGGAGGGGGGAGGGAGGAGGAGAGGATGGGTCAATTCACACCTAACGGGTACAATGCACATTATCTGGGTGATGGACACACTCATAACTTCGACTCAAACTCTGCAAAAGCAAGTTATGTAACCAAAACGTTTGGGCCACCGTAATATTCTGAAATTAAAAAAAAAAAAAAAAAAGAAACAAACAAAGCTAGCAAAGATCTTGGCCCTCAACGAGGCTTCATCCCACCAAGCTCTTTAGATTACTGCTACATTTTCCAACTCGTTCTCCTCCCACACAAACCACTCTCCACGGCCAACTTTTCCAAAATAAAAACTTGATCATGTAATTCCCTTCTTAAAATTGTCTGAAGGGCTCCTATTATTTTGAGGATCAAGGTGTACTCCCCTTAACGTGGTTTACAAATCCCGTCCGTTACCCGGCCCTCACTGTCTCCCCAGTCCCGGCATCGCCTTCCTCTCTCTGCCACATGCTCCATACTCTACTTCCCTCCACGTGAACTTTTCTCAGTTCATCTTAGAGCTTAACACGTCCCACTCTCTGGAGCCCCCGGCCTCTGTCTGTGAGGGTCTCTCTGCCTGGCAAAGGCTGTCTTCCTCCATCTCCTGGTCAGCCTTCGCTTTCAGCTTAGGCTTAGCTTCCCCTGGGAAGCCTTCCCCGAGCTCGGCTCCACCAGACTACACCAGGGGCTTCCACCATGTGACCTCATAACAGGGGGTCTCCCCGTATCTTTGCTCATGTCACACTTTGTTGGAGCTGTCTGTGCCATGGGTCATACTCTTTCAAAGCAGGGAGAGCGCCTGCCCTGCTCATCATAGTATCCACGGCACCAGAGAACTCTCTCGGTGTTTGTTTGTGGGATGAATGGATGGATGTTGAAGAAGTAACAGGTCTCAGTTTCAAAGCTAGTAAATGGGATTTGAACTTCAGAACCCTCACTCTTAACCACCATAACCCACCGTGAGGGATCTCGTTAGACATGGTTAAAGCGAGCTTTGGGAAGAATTTGCCAAATCTTCCTGATCAAAAGCAGAGCTCAGGCTAAGCAGATGGGGAAGAGGATGAAATATAGCATATGGTGTGATTGCTTCATCATCTTAGGTCTTGGGATCAGTCAACTTTTTCCTTGGTTATCAAGGGAAAGACAAAAACGCAGCATATCCAAATTAGGATGGATTTTAGACATTGCCTTCCTGTTGGCCCCATAAGAATGGTAAAAATTGCAGCTCAAGGTGGAGAAGGACATCCTCCTCTTGTAGCAAGAGGCAAATTTTGGCTTAGAACTCCAGGTTTCTCGACACCATATTCCCTGCTTATACCATGGGCATAACTGTACCTGGAGAAGGTCTAAGTGCTGAGTCATCATGAAATGGTTCAAAAGCAAAAAATAAAAAAAATAAAAAATCCTACATTTGCTTCTATCCATCAGGGCTGTGGCTATGGAGGAGGGTTCTTTACTTCTAGATGCAAAATTCCTTTCCAAGAAGGAAAGATGAATATTGACACAACCAGGGTGAGCCCGAGAACCACTGCAGGTCATTTCAGGAAAATCCACTGACTTTTATTGTAGTCATCCCCAAGTAGGACAGAGAAGGCGAAGAGAAGGGACACCTAACCCACTTGCAGGGCTACTTATGCCCACCTCCGCTGAGGAGGAAGCAGCGAGACAGAGGCTGTGGGAAGACAGGGTCAGCTCCGCCAGCTCACTGTGTGCCAGGGATGCGAAGCACGTTGCATGCTTCATCCCACGAAATTCTCACGATGACACAGTGGGTCATATGCCCATGGTTACATAGCTAGCAGGAGCTGAGCTGAGACTTGAGTCTGACTTAAAGGCTGGGTTCATAAACAATAGGCTTTGTTGACTCTTGGTCATTAGAGTTTTTGGCCAAGAACTGGATGACCACTCATTATAAACTGCCTGGTTCAGACCTACATCATCTTCCTTATTCAAGGGAAGTCTCAGCCAAAATAAGAATGACCTCCAAGGTCTCACAGAGGACCCCACAACCTGGAGATGCCCCAGGGTTATGAGAGATGGTGCTTACATGTTTTAGAAAGTTCTCATCCACTGAGAACAATCAAAATAGCTACTAAGCATCTACCATGTGCCAAGTACTTGTGCTTTCCATAGATAGCCTCAGATCACGTGGAGCTGACCCCAGGAGATCATTATTATCTCCAACTTAATTTTATCTAAACCATCTTCAAATGGTTAATCAGGTAACGTGTTCGAACTCAGATAGATGGTGAGGGTCAGAGGCAGGATTCCACCTTAGGTCTGCCTGTCTCCAAAGCTCCTTCCCTTACCCCTGATGGGACACCAAGGAGCCACAGAACTACCGCCAGCCAAACAGGACTACCTGGGGGAAATACGGTGGGATGAGGTCAAGAGTCCTGACTCCTGTCTGACTTCATCTGCCAGAAAGCACCCGCTTCCCATGCTGATTTGAAGGTGAAATCAGGTAACCTCAAAACACATTGGAAATTTGCACTGTGCAAATGCAGGCTTTTTGCTCTGCTTTAAATTATTGTTATTCATTGTCCTTGGAAGGAAATGAGGGAGGGAGTTGCAGTGTGTTGCTAGGCCCCCGGCTGGAGAAAGACGTATCTTGGAATAGAATTGTCGGGCAGAGGGAGGATGTTCACTCCCCTTCCTTAGGCTGAGACCTCTTGCTTTCATTTGCATAAATGCAGGTCCCTGAGAAGCAAAGGTGCTTCCACTAATAGCAACTGGCTGACTCTTGCCCTGGAATTGAGTGTTCTCTACTCTTTCTGAGTCCTCACTCCCACTCAACCCCAGAATCCATGGTAGAATTAAAATCGTAGAGACAGTAAGATTCGACGACTGTTTCTGTGACATCTAAAGACCAAATACCAGCTCGTTTCTCCCAGCAGCAGTTCCCCACCAGAGATTCCAGAGCAGGAGACTGAGCTGGTCAGAGTTCCCTGCAGCAGCTATAAACCAGGCTCCAGAACCAGACAGGTAAGCTGTGGACCTTCAGGTTACCTGATCTAAGCCTCCCTCAGTTTCCTTGTCCAGAGATAATAATGGTGGCCTCCTCCTAGGATTATGGGGGGCATTAAAAGAGCTGATGCATTGAAAACCCTGACACAGAAAGTGGCATGATGTAAACATCCTATGCACAGTGGTGTGGGGGTTGAGACATCCCACCTTCAGATGGCCTGGTGGGCAAGGACCTGGGCTTTGGAGATGGACATGCCTGGGTTCAAATCCCAGCAGTCCATTTCCTAGTTGTGTGGACCCTGGACAAGTTTTTAAACTCTCTAAATCTGCTTCCTCTTTTGTAAAATGTTGGAAGGAGGGGGTGATAGCACCTACCTCAAAGGGTTGCTGTGAGAACAAAATAAACGACCACACAAGCACCTGGTAAGCACTCGCATTGGTCTGCTCAGGCTGCCATAACAAATACCACAGATGGGAGCTTCAACAACAGATATTTATTTTCTCCCAGTGCTGGGGGTTGGAAGTCCAAGATTAAGGTGCCAATAAGTTCAGTTTCAGGCGAGACCTCTCTTCCTGGCTTGCAGAGGCTGCCTGTTTGCTGTGTCATCACACGGCCTTGCCTCTGTGCAAGGAGAGACGGTGAGCTCTGGTGTCTGTTTCTCTTCCTACAAGGGCACTAGCCCTGCTGGATTAGGGCCCCATTTTTATGACCTCATTTAACCTTCATTGTCTCCTTAAGGGCCCTATCTCCAAATATAGTCAGTTTGGGGGTTAGGGCTTCAACATCTGCATTTTGGTGGGTCAGTTTAGTCTGAGCCAGTGTTCATGCAATGTTCAAAAACACTGAGCAGCCCATCAACCAGCGGAAGTAGGTAAACTAAAGTGTGGATGAAGAAAGCTGATTGCACGGGTTTCTTCTTGCCATCTGCAATTCAGAACACTGTCCCTGGCCCCCCTCCAACACGCACACGAGAGCTCCAGCCCCTAAGGAGCAGCTGCAGTCACCTCTTAACAGCTGTGCCGCTTTCTTCCCAAGGTTTGGGAGGCTTTGGTTGACCCATCATCACTCAGATCTTCCGTGTTGCTGCCCCTACTGGCGTGGATTTCGTGATCCATTTCTAAACTTCTTTCCACTTCCCTGGGACCAAGGTGAGAGGACACCACTCATTCAAAGAACCCCCTGAAAATCAACTTCCTATTCCTAGCAGCTGGTGGTTTTGCCAGAAAGCAAAATATTTTTCCAGCAGCAGATGGGGCAACTGGGGATTTCTATCTAATATCAGGAAATGCGAGACTCCCCCAAAGATCCAGGGATTCCATAAGACTCCTCAAGAGAAAAAAAGAGATTGTGTTGAGTTTCTATTTACACTTTGATTAATACAATAACAGCTAATATTTATTGAACAACTACTATGCGGTATCTATTAAGCCGTGTCTGAGAGAGTTTTGCGTGGATTATTGCATTCAATTCTCATAATATTATAGCTCCATGGCAGTGGCTTTCAATGAGGGGACGAAGGAAAGATCTGCCTCCCGGGGGAACACTTGCAATGGCTGGAGACATTTGTGGTCATCACAGTGAGTGTGGGGAAGGGAGGGTGCTGCTGGCCTCTACTGGGTAGAAGCTGAGGATGCTGCTAAACATCGAACAGTGCACAGTACAGCCCCCCACCCCGCCACCACAAAGAATTATCCGGCCCAAAATGTTAACAATGCCAAGGCTGAGAAATGCTGGTCTACAAAGTAGCTACTTTTATTGTTCCCATTTTACAAGCAAGGACACTGAATATCAGAGGAATTAAGCAATCAGCTGCAAATCACAGAGGAGGCCGGGTCTTAACCCAAATGCGATAGATTTCAGAACCTCGCTCTTTGCCACACACCTATGAGCGAGCGTCATTCTGCGTCAGATACAGTGTTCTGTCCTCATTAGCAACACTGGTGCCCCCTGCGATTCTGAAACCATGTGTGGGCGTCCACACTGCATCGCAGCGGGCCGGGGGGAAACGATGACACAGTGTGCCAACACTGGGGACCACTCGATTCCAAATCATCCCTGAGCTCTCAGAAGCTACCTTTCACAAGAGAGAAAGAAAAGAAACCCTGATTCATGAATTTGCCAACTTTTTTCCCCCCAGCTGCAGCTAACATAGGTATTTCCAGCTATAGATTATATTGAATCTTCAGGACTGACAAAAAAAAAAAAAGAAAGAAAAAGAAAAAGAAAATCAGCTTCAGGTGCAGAGCTAAAGAGAGAATGAGTTTCAGAAGAAGGAGAATGATTCACCCTGCCTTTCCATATTCATCCTCACACTTTGGATCAGAAAGTAATTGCCAATTGTTGTCATGTTAAGAGAGAGGGAACTGTGTAGGTCAAGCTTTCTGATTTCTTATTCAAGGAAATTTTCCATTCCCCACACTCTCATCTAAAAGCCCAAGCCTAAAAAAGCTGCGCTGCCTAAAGGGGCTCAGAAAACACAAATGATTTTCCTTAAAGACGCCTTTGTCCATCAGAAAAGCAAGCGATGCGATCAGACTAATTATTTCCCAACAAAGACAGAAGGTCTCCTTTTAGTGTCTGCTTGCTTCTTGCTATCAAAGGAGCATTTTTTTTAAAAAAAAAAAAATGTATCCTGGACAAGAAAGATCAAAAGAGAGGCATGTGTCTGGGGTGAATAATATTTTTTCACATTATTTCCAGTTGAAGATTTGCTTAAATCTCTCATATTTTACTACTTGTCGTTATTGGAAACTTTCACCTTGAGTTATGCCAGGCTGGTGGGGGGAAAGGAGGCGCTCCGGGGAATGACGCTGGGTAGCAGAGGATGAACAAAGACAAAGACAGGCCCGGGGTGACCGATGAATAAAGGGAATAAGAAAGAGGTGCCTGTTTTATCTCAATAATGTTATTAATACCCACGTCTGTGTTAGAGGGATGGAGGGACTCTGCGTGCACACTGGAAGGAGATCATTCCAAAGGAAAATCAATGTTTGGATTAAAATGGGTTTATGAAGTTATGTTCAGCGAGCTTCTTTTATCTCTCGCCTCCGGACTACACTGAGAGGCCCCTGCGCATCGCAAGCTACCCTGCCTTTTTTCCTGGCACACTTGAGCGCGGCAGATTAGCCGTGGGAAAGGGAGAAGCACCCTTTTGAAGGGGGTGACGCAAAACTGAAAACAGCCACGATGAAAGCCAACACTGATCGGGCTTTGTGTGCCAGGCACTCCTCTAAGCTTTTTGTATGTATGAGTTCATTGTGTTCTCACAATGACCTTATGAGGTGGGCGTCGTTACAAGCCTCATTTTATAGAATAGAGAAACTGAGGCACGGTTGTAGGTAGAGGTGTCCTGCTTAAAAGCTCGGGCGTGTCTAAAAGCGCAGCCTGCCTGGGCTCACCTGCTCACTCTGCATGGACTACTTTTTGAGCTTAACCAAGAAGATGAGTTACCTTTCTGAGCTTCAGTGTCCTCAACCACAATCACGACACAAATTTTGGATCTGAGGGTTAGGTAATTTGTAATATTAACAGTTGTTTAATGAATAAAAGGCATTTCTTCTTCTCCTTCTCCTTCTTCTTCCTCTTCCTCTCTGAAAGACTGTCCTTTTGTCCTCTATCTCCCCTCAGACCCTCCCATCTCTGAATAAGCTCCAGCAGTGAGCCTGCAATTCGTTTTGGAGCCCTGTGCCTGTCCTTTGCCACAAGCCCCCAGATGCATGTTGAGTCACCATGGCAACTCTCCCAACTAGCTCCTACCCTGTTGGCTCCAGTCTTGGCCTCCCTCAGTTTCCCTGTCACTTTCCACCGTCCCACTGGGATCTGTCTCTGTAAGGTTGAGTCTGTAACCAGAAGTTTAGTCTTGGCAGCCCTCTAACTTTTGGAGGCCAGACGCTGTCCGCTCTTCCCTGTCCCCTGCCATTGGCCAAAGTCCTAAATCAAGTCCAGAACCCGATGTCACCACCCACTAGATGCTTTCAAGTCATAGACATGAGTTTAAATCCTGGCCATGGCAGACAAGTCACTCCAGCTCTCCAAGCCTCAGCTCTCTTACCTGTAAAATGGAGATACCAGGCCACATGACTCATGGGCTTGTTGAGATTAAATACAACAGTCACGTAAGTCATTGAGGATAGCATCTGGTTCATGATTAAATTTTCAATAAAAGATAGTGACTGCAGGTGGACGTTTGTCATAATTTTGCCCCTAAATTCCCACTCAGATCAGGCCCTTGGACATCATCTCCAGTGGGATGGAGCACAAGTCCACCATAACCCTTTCATGCCAGGTTCTTCTCCCCAGCCCTGGTCCTCTACATACCTAATGTACTCCTTCCTATATCTACCTCCTTCAGAGGTTCTTGCATAACCTAGTGAAGTCCCACATTTTACATCACAATGTCACCCAGCCTCTTCTTGGGAGTCCCTCTAGGCTGATTGCGTGAACTAAAGGCTATTTAGAACTTTCCAGATACCAAACCATTGCTCAATATATAAAGACAAATGGGTTGGGGTAAAAGATGCTGTCAGGTGCATACTCCCCGGGATGTGGTTCACACCACATTATTCCCCTTTAATCAACAGAGTGTCTGGCTTCTCACAGTTCCCTAGTGAAACTCTGCACCCCTCAGAACTCTTTGGGTAACAAGTGACAGAAACTCAACTCAGTCCAGCTTAAACCAAAAAAAAAAAAAAATGTATGGAAACATATTGGCTTAAAGATCCAGAAAGTAGACTGGCTTGAAGCAAGAATTGATCCAGGGTCCAGGAGTTGTTATCAAGCATCTGCATCCATCTCTCAGCTCTGCTTTCTTTCACTTTGGCTTTATTCTTATGAAAGCTCTCCCTTTTTCATAGAAAAGATGGCCACTGGTAACTCCAGGTAATATTCCTACCAGCAGCATCCCAGTGGAAAGAGAACCCCTCTTTCCCAATGGTTCTATCTAAAGTCTCAAAATTGAGTCTCATTGGCTCCAATTGGGTCACGTCATCATCCCTCATCCAATCACTGTGGCCAGGGAGACAGTATATACTGATTGGTCAGCTCTGCATTACATATCTATCTGTGGCTCTGGAGGGAGAGTCGCAACACCTAGGCTGAATGTGGAAAGAGTTATTCCCCAACAGCCGTGTGGGGTATCTGATTAGACAAAGGGAGAATGGATGCTGACTACAAACGGAGATGTCCATCATCAGGGCTAAGAGTTACAAGAGCTTTAATAAGAAAGGCACCAAGCCCAGGAGCTAGACTAGTTCAGCTCCACTCAAGGAAGGCTCCCATGCATCAATCAGAGACGAAGCCTATGACTTCACTTGGCATTTTTCTCACCAACAGAGTTCCCTTCCTCTTTCATCTGTCAATCCTCCACCGCCCAACACACACGTTGCTGCCATTGACACCTTGTGACTTAATTCCCACGGATGGGTGTCTGCGTTGAAGAGCATGCATCATTGTCATTGAAATAACAGGATGCTGAAACCTTTATAAATTGATATGCCAGACGAGAGGGAGGCAAAAATGAATGCTAAGTTTCCTTGCATAATGCTCCGTGGGATGTGTTTTTCCCCCTAAGAATATTTTAGCATTAATTAAGATAAACAATGATATACGCTGAAAGACAATTGAATCTGTTCTCAGTTAAAAATGGCTTCGTTGTGTAAAAATAGTACCCAAATTATAGCATATAAAGATGCAGAGGGAAAAAATACTGTAAACCTTTAACATGATTAAAACAGAAATGCAAACCAGTAATGACGAGGCCTCCAACAAACGTGGGGGAAGAAGGGGAAGATGGGGAAGAAGCGAGACGCGTCACCACGCTCAATTTATTCAGCTCCCTCTGGGATCCTCTGTGCTGCGCTTCTCCTTAATAATAACTGCTATTTATCATGGCGTGGTTAACGTATGTTTTCAATGAAATTGGTGCTGGTATTATCATTTTATAAGTGAGGAATCCGAGCTCTACAGAGTTTAAGTCAAGGTCACGCAGATAGAAAGGGTAGAACCAGGCTCTGAACCAGGTTAGCTTTAACCCTCAGCCTAACACCTCCCACCTGCTCCCTTGGTCTCCTCTCTAAGGTAAACGAAGGCAGAAGGTAAAATGAGAATAAAGGTGAGAATTCACACATGTCGCACTGAAAGCGTGCCAGGCACTGCTCTGAGCTTTTCATATGTCCTACATTAGCTGATTTCATCTTCACAACAATATTGGGGGATCGTTATTACTATCATCCCCATTTTACAGATGGGGAGAGTTAAATAGTTTGTCTGAGGTCAGACAGCAGGAGGGAGCCAGATTCAAGGCAGGCATGTGATCTGGCTTCAAAGTCCACGCTGCTTGCCGCTAGGCTGTGCTGGTATTCTATTTCCTCCGGAGAGCCATTCGTGACTGCGGAGGGGGGCTCCTCCCACCACCCCAGAGTTGCTGCAGGGATGACCACCCACAGCGTCTATCTGGTTATAGTCTTCTATTTTAGGAGAGGGTATTTTTATGTCTTTGTCTGATAACTATCCCATAAGTCTGCAAATTCCTTGAGAGTCGGGAGTTTCCAGAATCCCTCCCGTCTCCCACAGTTCCTAGTTAACTTGCGCATGGTGAGTGCTCGGCACACGTTTGATGAGGAGGCTGATGAAGGCCAGTTAATCTTGCTCTGCCCCAGGGGTGCATGCAACATGGTGAAAGCGAAGAGGTCATTGTCTTCGGGTGCAGAGGCACTGGGCGAGGATGATGGACGGCTCTACACAAAGCCACCCTCGCCTGGAGGAGTAATTCAAGGCTCTGTCAGTGCTTCTGCTGAGCTACAAATGTACCCATTCATCCATCGGCTCACCTAGTCACTCACTCTTATACTTCACCCTTCATCCACTCCCTCTTTCACGTGTTCATGCATTCGCCCAACACTAACCGAGCAGCTGCCAGTGCCAGATACTCCACTTGACCCTGGGGATAAAAGCATTCACTTGCTCACTTCCACTCATCTGGACAAACAGAGGAACAACGGAAGAGTGGCTCCTAGCATAGTCTGGGCGTCAGGACAACAGCGCCACTAGCTTCTGCAGCCCCCGAGCCCTGCAAACTCAGAGCAGTAGCAGGGAAGCCCACCTTGTGTCTCTGATTTTGCTCAGGGTCAGATGCTAAATTCTCAGCACATTCAATGCATGGAGCCCACGGCCCTTGCTGCAAAGTTTTGGTCATTAAACAGCAGGCTGCAAATATCTCTCTCTCTATCATTTTTGGATCTCCTAGATCAAATCTGCATTTGTTTCCTTTCTGAGGAGAGGATGGTGTGAGCTTCTTCTCAGCTACCACTGGCTTCTCCAAGCATGGTTCTTTTTGTCTCCATGATGACAAGAATTTTATTGGGTTTTGAGAATTGCATTACTTCTCTTTAAACTATCTATTAGGTGTCTACGGTGTGTCAGTAAATTTACATGTGTTATCTTTAAGATGGGTTCTGCTATTGCCTGCTTAAAAGTGGGAAAATACATGAGTCTTGAGAAAATAATTTGAACGATTTAGACACATGTAAGAAAACTCAGTAACCAAATTATTACTGTTCTTTATCTTGAGTTTTCCTTATACCTATCTGTACATTTGATGTGGAGATAATCTTTTCTCATATATCACACACACACACATACACACACGTATGCATATGATGTTTACATATGTATACATAATATCACATAAATAGAATTACCACAAATGCTTTTTTATTGTGCATACTTTTTAAAAGTTTCTTTCCTTTTACCACTTTCCTTATCCCCAGGTAAACAATATTAGAAGGCAAGGTGTGTCTATCTTTCCATACTTTTGCTTATGCTCATATAAATGCACGCAAATAGGCAAATATGTATATTAATCATGGGGAGTGGTCATTTGTTCTATGAAAAGGAATCTTGTGACATTCATTTCTCTCCATCTTGCTTGTGTCATGAACCAGAAAACACATGTAGAAGACCCTCCGAACGAATTGGCATAGATTTAATGCACTCATTCTAATGGCTGCATAATCACCCCAGGTGTGGGACATCCCTCCTTCGCCCATCCACCCCAGTGGGCTGTTCTCTTTCCGCCACTGCAAAGCATCAGGCATAGATCTCTGGCTCTCCCCATTCCCTCAGCAAGGGGAAATGACTAGTCAGAGGGCAGGGCAGATGTGGTAACTCTCTTTCTTATTCTTTTGAATTCAAAAGCCAAGCAAAGATTTCCTTTGTTCTTCTTTTTGCTGCCATACTCTTCCTCCCAACAGAATGAAGATGAGTGAGGGAAAAACAAAGGCAGTAAGAAGGAAAAAGAAAGGTGAGGGAGTAAAACACTTTAATATTTCAAAAATATTCTTCCGCCACACAATTACTAGACTCTCGCAGCACTTTACAGTTTGCAAAGCCCTTCCCACATTGTATTCAAAATGTACACGCACCTGGCTGTTTCCTCTTCCCTCGTCCTTGGCTGTCACTTGGCTGGGAAGCCTTCTCTGATCTACCAAACCGACCTGAGCACTCTTCCCCGATCCCATTCCCATACAAAAAAAGTATTTTGGGAAACAAGTGAGTGAAATTGACATTATTCAGGGGATACCTTTTCTGTGATGAAAATTTTCAAAGTTTTACAAAAATAGAGCCGATAGACTAACAAATGCCCAATCACTGAAAAGCTCTACTAGGATAACTCTGAATCCACTCTACCTTATTTAAAAAAATTAAAACTTCTTACAAATTCTAGCTAATTTTAGGTACTTGCCACACACCTCTTAACAGAACTCACACCAGTGTCCTGTAAAATTCCTGTACCCTCAGGCTACGTTTTGGGAGGTGAGGTACAGTGGTTATTTGTGGTTGGGTAACCGACATCCATGCATTCTCTCTTCTTGCAACAACGCCCCACCCCCATTCATTTCAACGCTTCCCAACTTTTAGTCCAAGTGATTCAAGTGAAGCTTCACCTCGTGCAGACCTCGGAATGGGGAAACAGTTGACCTAGTCCCAAACTGGAGAACCACATGACCTTTTAAAGCCAGCAAAACACACTACTGAGATTGCTGAGACAGAAGCAGGCTCTCCATCTTACTGAAGGCGAAGCCTTAAGGATACAAGCCGACCATTTCTGGCAGCCTTTTGCCATCAGGAGGAAGGACTCTGCTACACATGAGTCAACATAGAGGAAATCAGAACTGAGAGATGGCAAGAAACTGAATCTTGATGAAATCACTGGAGTCGTTACATCCAGTGATACCTAAAACTAGATCACTTCCATAAACCAATAAATATCTTTTTTTTTTTTTTGCTTGAGTCAGTTTGAGCTTGGCTTTCTATTTCTTGCTATTGAGTTTGGATACACGAGTGAGGAGGACAAAGAAGATGTTAACCAGGAATCTGAAAGGGTAAAGAGAAGGCAGTCTAACCATGCACTGGAAATATTGATCCCATGCTAACAGCTGCGCTTTTGCCAGGACGTGGGAGTTTGGGGCTTGGGTTTGGGTTCCCAGAAGTAGGTGGATGTAAATGGCAGAGCCCCTAGTTCATTGCATTTTCTCCCACACTCTATTACAAAAGCCACCTTTGCAGTCCAATGTGGGAAATCACTCCTCACGGGAAAGTTTCAGCACAGTCACACTGTGTACCTCTCTCCATCTTCTATGTTACTAAGGCATCTCTTCCCGTCGGTAGTCCTTCCTTGCATTCCATCTCTATTAATCCAGGTTCCCTGGAAAGTCCTGGAAGATAGATCAACAGAACCCAGCACCACCCACCTCTCTGCCAGGCCAAGAAAGGACAGGTGCAAGGATTCAACCTGCTATTTGGGCCTCCTTGCTGTCATCCTGTACAGCAATTAAGGTAGAGTTCCCATGGTAGCTGAATTCCAATTACCCCTCCACGGCGGCATCCAAGCTGTTCGTTATCTGACCAGAGAGATGTAACTGACTATTTGATGTCTGAGTTCAGCTGCAAACTGCCAAGCAGTCATTTCAGTTGGTGTATTATACAGCAGGGCATGGAGGATGAGGGGCAAACCCTTTAATTACTCTCCGAAATGACAGCCGAAGCTAAACTCTAATTTCCCTCCGTGAAGCAGGTCAGTCGGGTGTGCCTGCGCAGTGCAGGAATATGCGCCTCCAGGGGGACGTCAGTCCGCAGAACTAAAGTCAGCGTGGGGACTGACTTGGCATTTCTGGCGCTCAGTAAAAGCCACGTTGGCCCCCAGCTGTCATCTCCTGTACTTCCTCATCTTTTTTCTGCCAGGTAAGAGCACACACAGCCTCCTGGTTAAGGGAGCGGCCACCATGTCTCCGCCAAGCAAGAGAGGCAGGCAGCGCCCAAAACTAGAACTGTGCTGTCTGCCCATTCATCAAGACTGGACAGAAGGCTGTGGAAAAGTGGAACTGTTGTCATTTGAAGAACCAGCTTGGTGACGTCATCGTACTCAATGCAACCACTCCAGCTTCAGCCTAGCGGCATTGCTGTATCTTTACAAGGAAACCCTCTGGGACACCTTTCCTGCAGAGCAGTTAGAACGTGGCACTAGTTAGGGTTACCACGGCTTACCATTACTAAGGATAATTTGCTCTAATAGTGTTTTTCTACATAAAATGAAACAGAGCATTTTATAATCCTCAACAAGCGTTCTCAACTAAGGAGCATATGCAATTGAAGGCACAATTCAAACAAATACACTCTATTACTATTTCGTTGCTTTCTGACTGGTTCTTAAAAATTATCAGTCCCTCATATTCCAGTCCAGCTCTTAATAGTCACTTGTTAAAGTTCCATCTTAGTGATTAATGTATATGAATGCATTTTATAAATTCTAGCGCATCAGACAAATGTAAAATGTAAATATCCACCCGACCCCTCTCTTGGTCCTATGGCCCATGGACTTTTACACTTCTAGGAATGGCCTTCTTTCAATCTTCTTTGCATTTCTCATCAGATGGAAGCTGCGCGCCTTGCAACGCCTTTAAGTCCCCTCTTACCCAGATACAAAATAGTGAGATCACACTCAAAAGTGTGGAGCTGCCGAATCCACGCTTCTCAGGATGTAACTAGTAAAAACCACACTGAAACCAGCATAACAAGATTTTAAAAGAGACACAAAGCAGTTTCTCCTTCTGGTTTCCATCCAAGTACTACCAGGCAGGTATCATGAAAGATAGCAATGGATCGCTCCAGCTAGCTAAGTTCTATGGGGTCAGAAGGAAGAGACCCCAGGTTATTTACAGGGTGGAGCATTATTATAAAGGTACCTGGGAAGGAGAGCTGGCTTAGGACGCCGCACACAAGTGGCATTCTTAACTCGGGTCCCAGGCCTCCCAACAAAATGATGCGTATAGAATTCAGAATATAGAAATATAGAATTTCCTGCATAAAGGGTAAGGTTGCCCAGGGAAGCTCAGTGGAAGGGCCTCTCTGTGTTTATCTTACGAGTTTGTGAGGCAACGCATCACCTTTGAAATTTTTGCCTAAGTTCTCTCCTCCACAACGTTCTTTTTTCCCCTCAACTCTTGCAGCAGCTGGATTTTATGGCATTCATTTATTTAAGAAAGGGGTTGCAAAAAAAGTGGAGAAAAAGGCTTTAAATTTCAAAAGCCTCCTGTTGTGAGTTTTCAAAACTTGGCCTTAGTCCATGCCTACAGGGAATTCTACAATATTCTACAAAATGTAGAAAAAACGTTATTGGGCAGGCAGAGAAAATTCCCTACCTCCTTGAACTTTGCCCAGACTGAAAAAGGACAAATGATTATGGAAGAGAGAAAAATCAGCGTCCCGGGATGAAGGAACCACACACACCTGCAGAGAATCCCCAGGGAGGTTTGGAGACCTCCAAACCTGGGCATGGTGGCATACGCCTGTAGTCCCAGCTACTCGGGAGGCTGAGACAGGAGGATCGTTTGAGCCCAGGAGTTTGAGGTTGCTGTGAGCTAGGCTGACGCCACGGCACTGTAGCCGAGGTGACAGGGCAAGACTCTTTTCTCAAAAAAAAAAAAAAAAAAAGAAAGAAAGAAAGAAACATAGATTGCTGGGAGCCATCTCCAGAGTTTCTGGCTTAGCAGGTCTGGGTGTGGCCCCCCAACCCCCATTGCTAACACGTTCCTCATGTTAGGAACATGACAGTGTTCCTCTAGAGACCCCACTTTGAGAACCACAACTTTAAATCAAAAGTTAAAAAGAAAAACAACACGAGACACCCCTGTGAGGCCACCCTGCTGAATGCGCTTCTGCCACAACAGCAGACATTTCTATCTCCAATTTCCACATGAGAAAATTAGGGTTCAGAAAGGTGAAGTAACTTACTTGAGGTCACAGAGCTCAAAAGGGGTGAAGGCAGAACTGAAACCTACAACTTCTGGGTGTCCATTCAGTCCTTCCTCCATTCTGCCATGCAGCTGGGGTTAGACCTCACGTCTCTGCTGCCAAGGAGGGTGGGCTGCGTGTGCCCAGTTTCCAGGAGAAGCCCTGGGCCAAACGGCAGTCACCCCGGTGGCTGGTGGTGGTGACCGGCCCACAGCACACAGGAATTACAGATGCTGGCCAGAGGCTGTGCTCCACGGGAGTGCAAACTGCTCTTCCAAGGCATGGCGGACCCCTGCTGCTCCCGTTATTTGAGTTATGTGCTATAGCTCTCAAGGGATGGATTTATCTTGGTTTTACTCACTTCTGTAGCACCAGTTTTGCCCACTTAGTGCTTTTAAGCTTTATATATCATTATCACATGCTCTGTTCTCCTATCACAGACGGTTTAGCCTTTATAGCTTTAATTTCTCTCCTGGTGTTCTTGCCAGGGGACAAAAGGAAAAGTAAATGGCCCCGTGGAAGAGAGAGGAAGGGGACTGGGATCCCCAGCCTTGGAGAGGAGGACACTGGGTGCAAATTCCTAGCATGGGCAAGAGGCATTTCTTTTTTCATCTCCTTTTTTGCACCAGGCAGTACAGTGAGGGGACAGAGCGAGGTCTTCGCAGCTCTGATCCCAGCTATCAACTTGTGAGCTGGTGACAAGAATATTAATAGCGCCAAGAGCTGACACTTCTTTAACACTCAGTGCATCCTGGGCACTCTGCCAAGCACCTCACATTCATTATCATGCTCAACTGCTCTCAGCAACTCCAGGAAGTAGATACTGCTATTTCTCCATTTTACAGATGAGGAAATCGAGGCTCGGAGCCATGAAGAGATTATCCAGCTATCACAAGGCATAACCGAGGGCACTGAAGCCTGAGACTGCCCGTCTTTCGCATCCCAGACTCTCCAGCTCTGTGCCAAGTTGCCTTCCCAGGACACGCTCTCACCTTTGGTGAAAATGCTGAGTGATCTCCACCTGCGTTGCTTCAGCCGCTTGGTCCAGCATCCACCAGCCCCCGGCTCCCTCCATGTGTCTATCTCCTGAAGAAGGCCAGGCCCTCAAATCGGCACGCGGAGAACTGTCCCCAAAGCTTGGAGAGGCCTCAGTGATCAGTGGTCCCACAGTCTTCACAAGTGGTCCCAGAGCCCAGAGGGCCCTTACAGATGTCCCCAGAGCCACCATGGAGGACAGAGGAAGGCCAGGTGTGGGCAGGGCTCCAGCCCACTCCCCTGCCCTTCCCGCCGCCCCCAACACCCGCAACCACTTCTATGAAAAAGGCTCCACGCTTATCTGTTGTATGTGTTGAGCTTCAATGTTAGATTTGACTTGAAGGATTCAAGAAGATTAAAAGAAAAAAAAGGTGGAAACCTTGAATTCTGTTTCTAATTTATAGGTGGGAAATAGGCAATTCATTTGTCTCTATAGCTAGGATCTGGGGGCAATTTTTGGACAGCAGAAACCTACTGTCTGGCCCAGAGATGCTTAGGAGGTCCTATTGACATTTGGCAACTGCTATATCGTAAGTGGCAGAAAATGTCCTGGTCCAAATCCAACGCAGAGAATGATGCCTTCACAGACTGCTTCAAAAGGGAGGTCATCCCCCTCCCCCATCACCCCAAATGCCACAACCATATGTCACATCCACATGACAAGGTCAGGGGTGACTGGGGAAGGTTACAAGGGAGTCAACAGCACTGCTAAGTCTGAGTTTTAATTTCTGGCTGAGCTTTTTCTTTTTCGAACAAGGCCATGATGAGATGTCTTGAATGTCCAGACCATACCCCAAAACTCCTAAACATACTCTTGCCAAGATCCCTGGAGGGGCCCTGACTCCTGATGCCGCTGAGAACTGTTTACTCCTCAGGTTTCTGGTGTCCTTCTCATAAATGCCCTTTGGCTGTTGTGTAAGTCAGAGTTGATCTCCACGGCTTGTCTTGATACAAGTGGATAAAACTGACCATAGGCAAACCTGTCTCCATATAGATCTTACTCAGCTCCATTAACTGGGCATCAAATAATGCAGTTAGGCACATCTTTAAAGTCATGTAAAGCTATCTGACCTAAGAAAATGTCCACTAAAAAAGAAAGGAAGCAAATCTCGAGACATTCCCCATTCCCCTCGGAATTCACCATGGAGTTTAAACTTCAAGACCATGTGTATCAGCTATCTGTTGCTGCGTAACAAACCATCCTGAAACTCGGGGGGTGAAAACAGAAAGAATCTATAATTGCCCATGAGACTATGGCTTAGCAGGGTGGTTCTTCTTCTCTCAGCTAAGGTGCATGTCAGCTGTGGGTCAAGTAGATAGCTTTGCTCTGGGCTGGGCTCTCTCTTACGTTTCTAGGGATTGGCAGGCCATCCCATTGGGCATCTTGTCTGTTCTCCACACAGTGTCTCATCCTCTAGCAGATTAGCCCAGGTTTGTTCACACAGCAGAGCAGGGCTCCAAAGGAAAGAACAGAACTGTGCAAGGCCTCTGAGGCCTAGGCTTGGAGCTATCACTTCTGCAGCATTCTGTTGGGCGAAGCAAGGCACGAGGCCAGCCCAGGTTCGAGGGGTGGGGAATAGACTCCACATCCTGATAGCAGGAGATGCAAGTTATATTGCAATGGATGGGGGCTGGGAAGCGGGGGAGAGTTAGGGCCATTTTTGCCAGCAATCTACTGCACCACATAAAATTAGTGATATGACTTAACAAAATATTGATTAGAGAGGTTCAGTTACTTGTCCAAAGTTACAAATTGTTTTAGAACAGGGTTTCTCCACTGCAGGACTTACTGACATCTCTCTATTGAGGGGGGCCCCGTCCTGTGCATTTTAGAATGTTTAGCAGCATCCCGGGCCTCTACACACTCGATGCTGGTATAAGCCGCCGCCCCCCATGACAACCAAATATGTCTCCAGACATTTCCTAATGTCCCCATGTCCCCCAGTTGAGAACTGCTGGTCTAGAGGCAGGACTAGGAATTCTACACTCCCCTCCACCCAGTGTTGGACTCTCTGGGAGAAAATAATTCTCAACAGACTTCAAACTGAGAAGAGGGTACAATTATCACGTCAGTTTGGAGGTGACAAAAGCAGCTCCCTGTCCCTCCTCTGAGTCTTTATTTGTTCTGTCGGGTCTCAGTGGATCTGGGCCTCCATCTCCTGAGAAGCCTCCCCCAGACCTGGTGCCACCCAGCGGCCCTCCCGCCGTGTCCCCATTTCTCACACTGCTGGTTGGATCCGCTCCCTGGTAACAGGAAACATTCACCCTACAAGGTATCCGCAGGCCCGTTTTCAATCTCACTTGACTTTTACAGCAGTTTCTCCCATTTGCCGGCCACTCTGGCTGAATGCAAAAGCGTGTGCTGTTTCCTCGGCTGGATATTTCTCATCCTGTGTCAATTAGCACGATGAAGGGAACCTAATAATGATGTATGGGCTGTGCTGGTGTGGCCGGCACTGACGGCCCTGCGAGGGGGCGGGCTGTGGAGTGGAGCCCAGGCTGGGTCCGCTCCGGGCGACGCAGGACCTGAATTCTCCACGGTTCTCGACAGCGCCCAGCGTGGTTTGTCTCTACGCGGAATTTTCCCTCCTTTCCCCTACCCACAAAAGAAAAACTAGAGAGGCTTTTGTATACAAGTAGGTAGGGGCCAAAGGAGGCCTAGAGATCATTCTCTCCAACCTTGTACACGTACGTCAACTTGACCCCAGAAAGGTCAATGGGCTTTTCCAAGGTCAGCCATCTAATTCCTGCCTCATCCAAACCTCAGAAATCCAAAATCAGAAATTTGAACTTTCTGATTCCCGGTCCAATATTCTTTTTCTGCTTTTGTTTTGTTTTATTCTTTGCTTTCAAAACACATACTTTTTTCCCTTTCTAACCTTTACAGGGTGTCCCAAAAGTTGCCATATAAAGGAAAAATTTTGTAAGTAAAGGTACACTTAGCTACAATTTCCCATTTTCCTTCTGTACGGTGACTTTTGGGCACCCTGTAATGTCCAAGCCACCTCATACTTAATTGAGGCTTCAGATCAACAGGTATTGAGTGCCTTATAAGCACGGGGCTCTGGGCTAGCTCTAGACTCGGTCTCTCCGCTCAGGGCTCTCATAAGGCAGTTTGGAAGGAGAAGACACGTGCAAGAGCAGCTAACTTAAGAGTCAGAACTTGTTCGGTCCAGAGATCCTGGAGATGCGCTCACTCCATGTCAAAATGCGGGCGTGACTTTTGCCCTTCGCAGGTGTCACTGCAGACAAAAATCAAGCCATCTTCAGCACTGGGCCCGAGCGGTGGGAAGTGGCAAAGCCTAGGACCAAACGTTGACTGTTAATTTCCGCAGCCTGCGCCCGGCCGCGACAAGACATTGCGATAGAGTCAGAGGCAGCGCCATCTGGTGGTCATCCGAGAGACAGGAGAGCGACTCCCAGCGAAATTTTCCCAGCGCTTCTGCAGATACATGGTTTCAAAGTGGGTTGGCTGTGTAGAACGACCCCATTCGTGCAAAACTGAAATACTAGACAGAGTCCCAGAGGAATTTACAATGATACGTTCGGAAAAATGTTGCACCAACACGTTAAAAGTGGTATGTCCGAGTGATTTATTTCAACGGATACATATTTTGATGTTTGGATTTCTACCATTCAATTTTTTAAAACAATGAGCACAGATCTTTTTGAACCAATGAAAATAATAAAAATTGGATTCACTTTGGAATGCGAAGAAATAAACGAGCAGATCCTAAGGGTGTCTCAACCCAGAATATATCATCGGCTACTCCTTTGTGCCGGCTAAATTTTGAATGGGAATAAAAGCACGTCAAAATGAAACTTAAAGAGTAGCCTTGAAGAAGAAAAACAAGGAAGCAATGTCAAACAAGGACAAGAGTAATATCTGGACCAGTAAAAAATAAACACTGTACACTTAGGGAACTCCAAGCACTTTGCAAAGTACTTTAATGAGCCTTTAACTTGTGAGATGCTTATACCCATGGCATGGAGAGGTGTCCACAAAGCCCTGTTCTCATCTCCGTTTGAGCCCTGCCTAAGCTGTGGTATCCACTGCGATAGTAATAAATAATACTAAAATTGACTGAACACTGATGGTTTCAATGTCAGGCACTGTGCCAAGAACACTATACGTGTCAACCCATTTCATCTTCACAACAACCCCATGGAGTAGGTATTATCATGATCCACTAAATAGATGGTGTTACTGAAGCTCAGAGAGCTGCCATCCCACCCATCAAGTCATGAGACCCATAAGACCAAACACTGTATCGTATTTGGCTTTATATCCCCAGTGTCCATATGGTGGTGCCTGGGTGAGTGAATGGGTTCATAGATGTTGTGTTAGGAAAAGGATAAAACTATGGGGAAAAAAACCCCTTCCATTGAAAGGAACTGTATAGAGCACTGAGAATGTGCCAGACAGGCTGGTGGGTGCTGAGCGTAAAAAGATGCGTAAGTCCCACGGTGTTTCATTCATTGAGAGAGAGACCCTAGATAAGGGTCACTTTTGTGCCAGGGATGTGAATTCTATCATCATTATTATTGCTGTTGTTATTATTATTATTATTATTATATCAGTTAAGATTTCAAGATGAAACAGAGGAAACACTCAATTTGGCAACGTTTGAAAACTTTGTTACTAATTACAAGACTGGAAAGGTGAAGTCCGATGATCCTCAAACTTGAGCATGCTTCAGAATCAGCTAGACCCAGAGGGCTGGTTACAATGCAGATTGCTGGGCCCCACCTCTAATTTCTGGCCCAGAAGTATCGGGGGTGGGGTGGCCGCAAATCTGCATTTCTAGTACATTCCCAGGTGCTGCCAGCCTCCTGCACGGGAACTGTCACAAGGGTCAGAGCAGTAACCTAAGGCGACCAGGTGGAAGAACTGTCACTGCCCCAAGACTACAGGGACAAGGACAGGACGTGGTTGCCAGGACCTGGAGAGAGGCAGTCATGGAGAGAAGACCACTAGAAAGGAGACTGGGAACAAAGACTGCAGCCTCCTTCTCCTGCCTCTCTCCTCCCTCCTCCCCACCCAGCTGGAGTTGATGAGGTTCCAATGGCTCCCAGGGAACCAGCAAGATGGAGGCGAGTGGAGGGCAGATCTAGGGGGACAGATGGAAGATATTTGGCACACACGTATTGACTTTAAAGTATCAGTGGGGCCAGGTATAGTGGCTCACACTTGTAATCCCACTTTAGAAGGTCAAGGTGGGAGGATTGCTTGAAGCCAGGAGTTCCAGACCAGCCTGGGCAACATGGTGAGACCCCCTCCCCCCATCTCTACAAAAAATAAATTTAAAAATAAGCTGGGCACGGTGGTGCACACCTGTAGTCCCAGCTACTGGGGAGACTGAGGCGGGAGAATCACTTGAGCCCAGGAGTTGAAGGTTACAGTGAGCTATGATTGTGCCACTGCACTCTAGCCTGGGGGACACAGCAAGACCCTGTCTCCAAAACAAAAAATAGGCAAATAAAAAGTATCAGTGGGACATCCAAAAGGAGATATTGAACAGGAAAGTGAGCACAGCCTAGAGCTCAGAGAGGAAATCTCATTGACCAAGAAGGCAGCCTGGCAGGTCTGTGCTGCTGGGAGCCCAGAGAGATGCCCAAAGAGTCAGTCATAGATTCAAGGGGAGGAGAGACCCCAAGTCTTGCTCATAAAATTTGAGAAGCCTTTCCAAACAGGCACTTGGGGAGGTCAGGACAAGCAGGGAGAAGATGAGGATGAAGTTTGCGGAGAAATCTGGGAGGGTGGGGAGAAAGAGAATTTGATACATCCACCCCCTCACTCCCCAACACATATCACTAAGGCCAAGAAGAAGCAAGAAACTGCTGTGTCAAAAAACAAACGTGGCTCAACACAGCACAGCCCCCAGGGAAGTTCCAGCCACACTCTCAGGCGGCCTGACTCGCCCACTCGCCGGACAACCCCCTCTGGAGCTGAGCCGCCCCCCTTCTAGTGCATTTGATTCCACGATTCCTCCTCCTGCGCCCCTTCAGTTCCACACAGCTTCCTCGGGGATCTGCTGTTTGCCGACCACTAATTGTGGATCGCTGGACAGCACCGCGATGGTTCTAAACCTGGGAGAATTTGGAGAGCTTGATGAGAAGCCCTCGGAAAACTGGGATTGCCAAGGAAGCCCTCCCCCCTTCGGTATTAGTTTTTCATAAGCTCGCTGGCGCCTCAAATTTCACCATTAAAGATTCATTCCTTTGGCTTAAGGCTCTAATCCTCTATTAAATGTAAATCTCACTGACAAGCCGATAGTGTTTGGGGAATGAGGTCATACATTAAGCCTTATCTATCACTGACACCTCAATGAGAGCAAGTTGACAGTCTTCTCAAGAGCCAGGTTTAATAGGGGAGAAGGGAGATAAATGTTAAGGTACGGGGGGGGGAGCTTAGCAGCAAAGGGGGAGACACTCAAGGGGATAGTATCTGAAAGTAACGTTTATTGAGGCATTATGCTAATAAGAAAAAGAAAAATAGCTACCTTTTCCTGACTGCTTAAATGTGGCAGGTTCCATGCTGTGCCTTTTAAATATGGGGGGATAACTTACTGAGATAGCTGCTTGTGTTTGTTCTCCTTGCTGAAGGATGCTCGAAGGATCAAGAGAGAATTTCCCTGTCTTAAAAACAAGTAAAGAACCCTTGGTGCTCTGGGACCATTCTCCTTTATGTCCTATCAGTTAGGGTGCTTCTATGTAATATTATAAAAATATCCAAATAAAAGTGGCTTAACTAGTAGGGAAAATATCTCCTCTCACACCACAAGAAATCTGGAGGTGGGAAGCTTTGAGGTGAGCAACGTTATTAAGGACCCGGACTCTCGATTTCCTTCAGATCGGTCACGCTCAGTAGGGTGACTTGGTCCTCAGACATGTCCCCAGACGCTCAACCATCATGATATTGGGCTAAAAAGAAGTGTTTTCCTCCTCCGTGTCTTTCCTTATAATTGAGGACTCAGCCCCCTCCCAACTCACTGCCCTGACATCTTTTAGGATACGACCATCACACTCTTGGTCCAAGACAGCAGCATCTGCATGCCAGGCAGCAGGATGGAAGAAGGAAGAATGGGTGGAGGGCAGGTGTGAACTGTCCCTTAGAGAAGGTTCCCTGAAACTGCCGCCCATACCTCCTACCTAGATCCCTTTGCCGAGAACTCAACTGCGTGGCTATCCTCAGTGGCCAAATGTCAGCCTTACTCTAGGCATTTCCTGTGCAGCTAAAAATTCCATCGGCATGAGAGAAGAAGAAACTGGACATTGAGGACAAGTAGAGTCAATGTAAACTCAGAATAAATTATCAGACATCCAGATCACAACACTCACCCCAGTTTTGTTTAGGAAGCAGAAGCTCATTCATAGGGAGAGAAAATGGGTTGGGGAGGAGGCAGATAGAGCCTTGGCCTCCTGCAACAGGGAGAGCTGTGGGGGTTGAGGTTTTCACACGTGGTTAGAACCCGTTCTCTGCTTGCACACAGATCTCTGCAGGACACCAGGGAGCTTGCATAGGATGCCAAGCCCTGGACAGCACTGGCAAAACCTCTTCCTTTGTCTGGAAGAAAACATGGTAGTCATGGGGAGCGGTACCTGGTGTGTTGAGGGTACAAGGGCTGGGAACAAAGCAGGACAAAGGCAGCAGCATCATGGTGCGGAAGGAGCATCAGTGACTCTGGCGGCCCCCGAGGACTGAGGTCCAGGCCCCTCCCTCATTTTTAAATCACAACATGAGTTCCCTAGATTGTGTATATCTTTGGGATGGGCAGCGAATGCCCCTAAACGTGCCTAGAGCCAGATTCAATTTGATTTCCAACAAGTAAAGTATTTTGGCATTTCTCACGCTAAAACTTCACAGGGCAAATTCATAAGCCACTCATTTACGTGATTGTCACGGCTGCGGCAATCCTATGAGGTTGGTGTTACTTTCCCCACATCACGAATGAGGAGGTTACTATTCTAAGAGGTTAAATCACTCATCCCAAACCAAACAGCTAGGCTGGCCAGAGAGAGTCAAAGCCAATACCGTCACTCTCGTTGGTACACGTTGAGGGAAAAGGAAGAGTAAACCGGCACAGAGGAAGGTTACCAACCCTGCAGCGTGGCCAGCGGCGAGTCCGAGCTTGTCTAGAGACAGGTGAGCACAGAGGGCGCAGACACTGTCTTCAACAAGGCTTGTGGTTGCAAGTGACAGAAATAAAACTGGCCTAAGCAAACTAACAATGACAACAGTAAACGTGTTGCTTTATCGCCCTAGGAAGTCCATGGAGCATCTGCACCCTGGCTGTCTTTTCTAACATCTCAAGTCTTCCTGCCTCTGTGTTGGTCACATCCTTAGGTATGCCGTCTTCGTGTGGTGACAACATGGTGCCCAGCCACTGCAAGCTTATATTGTACTAGGTTGGTAGCCCCAGAAGAAACAAGAACATCTCTTCTTTGACGGTTCCACCAAAAGTGCCAAGATTATTTGCTTTGGCCTGAATGAAGTCATGTGCCCATCCCCGAACTAATCACAGAAAGAAAACACAAGACAGTGATCTGTGTCATGTCACTACTCGTGGTCTGAAAGTAGGAGAAGGTGACTCTCCAAGAGGAAATACGGGTGATTTTACAGGAGAAGAGGGGACAGATGTGGGCAGGCCACAGCAATGCTCACGGGAGAGAACAAACTAAACTCCATGTGCACACACACACACTCTTTTGGGCTGCAAAGATCAGCAAGTCAGGCCCCAAGCAGCCCTGGACCCAGCAAGGTGTAGTAATATTGGTGCCAAGAACTGCTCAATAGAACTCGCTTCCAACAGTCCCTCAAAACACCCTCTCTTAGTTGAGAAAGGCAGAGGCAGCAGGAACGTAAACCTGTTGAACACCCTGCTCACTTCCCCTTAATGCCTGGCAAGAGGCAGACCCTCCAGGAAATAGAGCTTGGGGACAACCATTCCCTGTTCCAACCCAAGGCTGTCCCATTGGCATTTGGGCATATTCCAAAGGTGTGATCGTGAAGGGATGATAGAAATGTGCCCCGGTTCTGCAGCAGAAAAAGTACCCTTGTTCTGAACCATCTGCTACCTTGGAAATGACCGTAGCAAGATTTAAGCAGCCAGATTGCTTATATAGCCTGTGTACTCACGTAGCAGAAACAACAATGCTATGCAAATCAGACAAATAGCGCCTCAGAAGGCAGAGGACACATCTATGTCATTTCCCCAAATCAATGGATTTTACGCTGTTGGGTGAAAGTACGTGTACTCTGTCTCCCGGAGTGACTCAGGAGGCAGATTCCATTCCACCCTGGATCTACCAAGTCGGGAGATTCTCCACATTCTTTGTACCCTGCACACCTTTCTATACAGGGACTCTCCAAATATCCAGTCTATGCTTTTCCCAGCACCAATGGTGCCTCTGATGTCAAGAACCCAAAAGCCAGATTTTCACTGTGTTAGAATTTTCAGATTCCAGGTACTTGGAAGAGGTGGGCAACGTTGACCCCACTGACAAGCATGAATAATGCCATGCCTTGGTGGGCCTAAATCAAAACGTTATGTTCTTTCTAGAATGGGGTGGTTTGCAAATAAATAAACTCTCTTATCATTGCTCTCCACTGACGACGCCATCATTTACCCAGATACCCAAACTAGAAAGAGAGAAGTCAGCCATCGCTACTCCCTCTCTTTAGCCCCGATTCTATCATCTGGTATTACTACTTTTGTACCTAGATACTTATCAAACCCAACCCCAACTCTTCAGCTTTTTAATGGTTCTCCATCTCCAGTCTTCCCTCTTTCCGTCCGTCTTCACTATTGATGTTGGTGTGATCCACCCAAAATTCAGATCCCTCTTGTCCTTCTCTGCTTTCAATTCTCCCGTGACTCCCTCTCACCCACAGCAATGTTTTCACACTCTTCCAATGAGCTGCGAAGGGTGTTGTTTGTGACCACAAGCAACCAAAGTACCAATGTTTGTGAGTGGTTTCCCTTTTTGGTGTATAAATTTGAAGAGGCGGGAGTGGGATGGAGCAGGCACTGTCAGTGTGACTGTTACAGTCTCCCCCTGCCCCTTCCAACCTGTATTAGGGCTGCCACAACAAGATAACCACAGCCACAGCCTGGGTGGTTTAAACAGCAGGAAGTCATTTTTTCACAATTGCAGAGGCTGGAAGTCTGAGATCAAGGTGTCACTGGGGTGGGTTTCTTCTGAGGCCTCTTTCCCTGGCTTGGAGATGACTGTCATCTCCTTGCATCTTCACATGGTCTTTTCTCTGCACCTGTCTATGCCCAAAACTCTTCGTCTTATAAGGACACCAGTCATATTAAACTAGTGCCCCATCCTGATGTCCTCATTAAACTTAATTACCTTTAAAAAACCCTATCTCCGAATGTGGTCACATTCTGAAGTACTGGGGGTTTGGACTGCAACAGAAACATTTATTTGGTATGGGGACACAATTCACCCCATAAAAAGTTTGTACATGTTCAGTACAGATGTGATTTTTCTCAAATATTTTTGGTCCACGGTTGTTGGAATTCATGGATGCAGAATCCATGGATATGTAGGAACAGCTGTACGTGCTCAGTTTTGTATATGGCCAACCCAGCCAGCCTGTCTCCCAGCTACGGCTGTGTCACTCACTGGCTTGTTGGTGAGCCCTTTATCTTGTGTTTAGCACCGAGGTTGTATAAAAACACACACATCTCTAAACACTAGAATCCCATTTGACTCAGAGAGGTGTCAGGTTACGAGAGCTACGTGGGAGCCTGAGGCTGGTTACGGCCCATGAACGTCAGTCCTCCCATCTCACGCCCTCCCGTGCCAGGAGTGGAGAACAGAGTTGGCTGGACCAGTTGTACTGTCCCCACTTTCTCCCTTGCATGTTACCACCTCTCACTTTTTCTTTTGCATTCTTTAATCGGCATAAAGAATTGAATGAGGTTAAATCAAAATGCACAAATGATTCAATTCCCCAGTAAAGAGTTGGAGCTATCTGGACATTAGATCTGTAGATGGACTGTATTTCTTTGACCTCAGCTCCTCTCCAAGCTCCAAACCAGATGGGTCCAGCTTCATAGGGACTGTGGAAGGTGTGTCTCTTCCACACTTACTGGACATAAGAAGGGTGCCTTTGCAGCCAATGAGCTGGTAATTGTGCATAAACCTAGGCACACCCAAGAGAATCTATTACACTATAGAATACCACCTGTGTGCGTCTGGTCGTGGGAAAAAAAAAAACGTTAACCTATGGGAGAAATCACAAGTCTTTCAGAGAACAGACAGTTCTCACCATGGTCTGTCTACCTACTTCGGCCACTACTTATGACCTACTTTCTGCCCCAGAAACATCAAACCGCTGATCATTATACATATATACATCTTTTTATTTCCTTTCTCCATTTATTTGATCACACCATCTTGCCTCCCTGTCTAACAGCGATTCGTAGCAATGTATTTACCGAGGTGTATCTCCTCCAGGACTTCTTCCTCTTGGGTTAGACTGGGAAGCTTCTTTCTGTCATAGTACTTACCCCAGTGTATTACTAACATCTGTTTATGGGTTGACGTGCTTTGACGTGTGAGCTACTTGAGCCCAGGCGCTATATCGTATCAATTCATTTTAGTGTCCCTGACACAGAACCTGGTACACAGAAACTGCTGGAGTCTGGCTAATTGCTCAAACTTCCTTCCTCTGGGATTTTAACTAGTTGGTACCAGACATTAAGGCCACATGGAAATCTGAGTATTATCTTTATCCCGGGTGGGGCAGGGACCATCAACTTCAAAATGCAAGGTATCTGCATTGATGAGTGCGGCTCAGGCTTACAGCCAAACCCAAGTTTCCTACCACCTGCACATCCAAATCTTAAAGCGTCAGGCTGAAGGACGGGCTGAGGAAAAGAAGTTTTGTTGCCGTCATTATTCGTAGAAAGAGCTGATGCCAATACATGATGAAACCAGCCGATTTTTGACTTTTTCTAGAAAGATCATGAGTTGTTTTTCTTATGACAAAACCCGTAATGATTACAAAATGTGCTGCAAACAACAGGCTTCAGCAAAAATAAAGTGCAGTCATTTCCTGAGCCTCTTGGACAAAACTGCATGGGGGAGTCAGGGCAACGCTTCGGCGGTTCGTATTATCTACCAAATGTATTTCTAGCGAATACAAACCAATTCCGTGGCTAGTGGAGGTCAGTATGTCAGCTGTCCCAGTTCACTCCAACTAAAAACAAAGCTAAGAAAGGCATAGAGAGGTGGAGTGCCAGAGTGAGGGTGTCACCTTCTGCCGAGGGCTGATATGTGACCATCAGAAACTCGTGTAAAGAGGAGGCCAAGATGATGTCATTGAGTGGGTCCATCAGATAAATTTAAAAATATCTATTAAAAATGTTTTAAGTTATGCCCTTTCGAAATCTATAAGGAGACCTCTCTGAGAAAAAGAAATACAAAAGACTCTTACACGTAAGAAAAGACGCTAGCTTTCTCACAAAAAAGAAACTACTTAAAACCACAACGAGATGCCATTTTCACCTTATCGGAATGTCAAGAATTATAAAGTTTGATCATATCCCATTTGAGGGGACAAAGCTCTTTCATACATTATTGGTAGAAGAATAAATTGACATAATCTCTAATCTCTATGATGAGAAATTTTTCAACATCTATCAAAAGTACAAAAGCCTGTAACTTTTTTTTTTTAATTTCAGCATATTACGGGGGTACAGATGTTTAGGTTACATATATTGCCTTTGCCCCACCTGAGTCAGAGCTTCAAGCATGTCCATCTCCCAGATGGTGCTCACCACACCCATAAGGTGTGAAAATACCCATCCCCTCCTCCACCCTCCCATCTGCCTGACACCCAATGAATGTTACTACTGTATGTAACTTTTGACCTAGGAAATTTGCTTCTAGAAATTTACTCTATAGATATAATTGCATAGGAGCAAAATGATTGTATTAGCCGAGGTTCTCCTGAGAAACAGAACTAATAGAATACATACAGATTTATAGGAGGAGATTTATAATGGGAATTGGCTAACGTGATTATGGAGGCTGAGGAGTCCCCCAGTGTACCATCTGTAGGCTGGAGAACCAGGAAAGCTGGTGACATCATTCAGTCCAAGCCCAAAGGCCTGAAAACTAGGGTGGCCAGTGGTATAAGTCCCAGAGTCTGAAGGCCTGAGAACTAGGAAACCCAATGTCCAAGGGCAGGAGAAGGAATGTCCCAGGTCCAGAAGGTAGAGAATCCACCCTTCCTTCACCTTTTTGTTCAATATGGGCCCTCAGCAGATTATATGATGCCCACCCACATTGGCGAGGGAAATCTTTACTCAGTCTACTGATTCTGGAAACACGCTCACAGCTATCCCCAGAGATGCTGGATCAGCTATCTAGGCATCCCTTAGCCCAGTTAAGTTGATACATAAAATTAACTAACACAATGCTATATGCACATGGTTATTCATGGCAGCATTGTTACGATAAAGGCAAAAGAATGAAAAGAACATAAATTTACATCAAAGGAGTCTACTTAAGTAATTTACAAATTATCCATGCAGTGGACTATTACATAGCAGTGGAAAAGAATTAAGCTTAATTTTATGTATGATATGGATGCTTTTCAGTACATATTATAGTGGTGGGGAAAAAAGGAAATTTCAGAAGAAAATGTACAGTACTATAACACTTATGTAAAAATGCACGAATGTATTTATGCAAATGCAGAGTAAAAGGTATGCTTACCAGAAGTGCCTCAGTATTTCTTGAAGGCAAGTTATTCAAATGAATATGATTATTACATGGGTGCTCCCTCTGGGTGTTGATGTTAGAAAATTGCCCTTGGCGAATATTCCTATAATCACAGGCGTTTTTAGAGCTAGCGGAATTCTTAGAAAATGTCAAGCCCAGCCCCCTTACTCTGTGGATGAATAAACTGAGGCCCAAGGTGGTTAGTACCAGAGCCTCGATAGGGATCCAGGTCTTCCCCAACAGGAAAAAGAACACAAACCAAAAAGACTCCAGTCTTTATTTAAAACTTGCCTTTATTACAATTGCTACATTCTCCTAGAAGCCTTTCCGTCTGTTCCAACCCCATCCCAGCCCTAAGGAAATATTTTCCTGTGCTAGAGAGAAGTGAGAGAAGGAAGTTCATTTCACAAAGGTGAAGGCTGCTTGAGAAATCAAGTGTGGTCTTTCTAATACTGGAGGGTGATGCACCATCAGTTTAATTCCTATTCATTTGTGGTGCTTATTAGAGTGTCTGGAAATATAAGCTGAGTAATTGGAGCATTAGAATTGATTAATTGAAGTAGGCTTTTGGTGTAAATACACCTGGAGAAATTTTTCAAGGTGGGATTGGATTCTCTGCTAAAGGTTTGGAGAAATTCAAACCTCTAAGCATGGGAATAGGGATGGAGCAGTGGTTTTAAAATACGGCTGCAAATTCGTTGATGTTCCTGCCATCAAAAGGTGGGGTCTGTGTCCCTTCCCCTTAAATCTGGGTGGGTTGGTGACTGCTTCAATTCATAAAGTATGGCAGAAGGGATGCTATGTGACTTCTAAGGTGAGGTCATAAAAAGCTATACAGCTTCTACCTGGCAGCCTCCATTCACTCTTGCAGCCGTAAGCCAACATAAAAGATGTCTAATCATCCCAAGGCCGCCATGTTGAAAGGAAGCCCAAGTCACAGGGAGAGACTGCATATAGGTACTCCAGCGGACAGTCCCAGCCAAACTCAGCCTTCATGTCACCCCAGCTCAAACGGCAGACCTGTGAATGAAGAAGCTTCCAGGTGATTCCAGGTCCCAGCCACTAGAGTCATCGCCAACTCTTCCAATCTTCCCAGCATAGGCCCCAGACAAGGTAGCACCAGTATTTCCTGTCCAAAGTCTTAACTCACAAAATCTGTGAATGTGATAAAATTCTTTTGTTCTTTTATTCTTTTGTTTTAAGCCACTAAGTTTGGGGTGCTTTGCTATAGGTATAAGTACAGCGATAGGTAGCCAGGGCAGGTAAATCCTATAACAATTGTCATTGCCTAATGCCCAAGGCTCTAAGAATTGCTCCAGAAATTAGTTTTGACCCCCATCCTGAGATGATTTCTCGTCTCTTCAACTAAGCTACACTCTACTCTGCTTGTACCTTTACTCCAGCTCCTCTGACTCACCAATGTTCCTACTAACCTGTCCGCCTCCCTCGCTAGGCAAGGAGATCCTCAGCTGCAGAGCTGTCCCTTCTTTGGTACAGTCCCATCACCCAGTGCAGAACCCAAAGCCCAGAGCCCAGAGCCCCTGCAAAGCTCAACACGTGTTTGTTGGATGGATATTTGCCTCCACAAGGCAAGGAATCCCTCCCTTCTCTTGGGCCTGGAAGACTGGCACATTCATATTCAGAGCTGAAGGTAATTGTAGAGATCATCTAACTCATCCTTTTCACTTTACCAGGAGGGAAGAAGTGACAAGCCCAAGGACACATAGCTGGTTAATGAACTAGGACCAGAGCTGCCCACCTTCCCTCCGCACCCTGCCATTGAGGTACAGTGAGTCAACAAGGGAGGCAGGGAAGCAGGGCGGTTAGGACTGTGAGCTCCAGAGGCAGATAGACCTGATACAACATCCTGTCCGGCCACCATCACTGGTGCATAGTGGTGGCTTCTCCAGAAGGAATGAAAGAAGATTTGGCATGTCACACTTCCCCCTGCCTCACCCTTGAAGGATAAACAGGCTCTTTTCGGTTTCCAAGATCTCAGTCCTTCCTATCTGGGTCTAAATCCCTGTCGTAGGGGGAAAGGAATAGGCTAAGCTTTGTATTGAATGGCCTAAAAAACGTCAGGGTTTGGAAATATGGCAAGACAACTAGGGAGAAAGGGAAAGGAGAAATAGAACCTGAATCCAGAGATGGGCCCTAGAGAGGCTCTTAGACGAGAGCAGTTCTCAACTGGGTGATGTTGCCCCAGGGGACATTTGGCCCTATCTCATGACCCTTCTTGGTCACAACTGGGAGTTGCTACTGACATCTGGTTGTTAAAGACCAGGGATGCTGCCAAGCATCCTATGATGCAGAGGGCATTCTCGCCACAACAATGCACTGTCCAGCCCAAAACAGCAGGAGTGCCAAGGTTGAGAAACCCTGGACTAGGGTAGCACACCGTGGGGCACCCTGTGAGTTCCCAGGAGCAGGAGCAGGCCGAAGAACCCACCCCAACGCCAAGGCCCAGGGATGGCTCCTAGGGAAGCCTGTCCAACCTCGTGGTGGGTCTTCATTCTACCTGCCTCCAAGCTCTTATCTACTAATTGACTGGTCCTCGACCCTGGGGCACGAGCAAGCTGCAGAATACAGGAATGGGGGGAGCAGGAACAGGGTCAGACCAGGACACGCCAGTGCGTTATGAACTGGGAACAGCGACCTCCCTATTACAACAGAAAACAAAGGGGGTTAAGCAGAGCTCTCCCAGGAAGGTTTGTGGCGAGAGGGGCGGCAGAAGACAGCAGTATCATGTGGGACTCAGCCCGTGTATCCACCGCCCTCAAAAAGCATCAAAGGGAAAGTGACTCCGACCACCCGCTAATGATTGTGATTATTTGGCTGCCTGTGAGACGGTTTAAGAAATGATTTGTGAATTTAAATTTTAATTAAGGCAGAAGCCCTTGAGGGGCTCTGGAGTTCAAGCATTAAAAAGAAAAATCTACTTCCGGGGAAGGGAGGGCTGTGAGGGCACCACGGGCTGCAGGACGTGCCTGTCACCCACGCCTGGTGGCCTGTAAGGAAGCCCAGGTTTGAGGTCACTGATGGGCAGTGGGGTCAGGGGTCAGGGCTGGACAACTCAATGGAACGGTTCACTTTGGTGTTCTAGAAAGTTCTTTAGATAGCATAATAAAAATAAGGAAAGCATCCAAGTTTTCTACCACTTTCTTGGGTTCCAAGCCTTAAAATGTGCTACTCCTCCTACTTCACTAACACTGGACCCAGCCTCAGAATTCATTCCTGGGGTCTCGTCCCCTCCCCATCACTTATGTGACCCTGATCGCTCTGTTAATCATCCCCAGTCTTGGCTTCTCTATGTGGGATGAATAATATCACCCCTGGTTACCTCATAGGGCTATTGGGAGCCTCCATCCTAAGGGAGCTGAAAGCAAGTCTGTCAGGTCACCCTGCTCACCTGATTCTCCCCGAGATCTGGCAAAAGCGCCCATTCACCTCTCAAGGTTGCTATGGCAAAGAAAACACATCCAACCCAAGACGATGGTATAGACCTGGCCGAATGTTTTTTTAAATAGCCACATTCTCATGTAGCTCAAACTTCATTGGATCCTGGAGATATGGGTTCAAGTACTAAGTCCATCACAGACAGGTCTTTTTAATTTTTTTGTGGTGAAAAACACACAATGCTCCATTTACCATCCTCGCCATTTTTAAGTGTACAGTTCGGTAGTACTCAGTTTGTTCACATTGTTGTGCAACAGATCTCTAGAACTTTTTCATCTTGCAAAACAGAAACTCATACCCATTAAACGCTAATTCCTCCCCCAGCCCTTGGCAACCCTCGTTCTACTTTCTGTGTCTATGATTTTGACTACTTTAGCTATCTCACGTGAGTGGAGTCAGACAGTACTTGTCCTTTTGTGACTGGCTTATTTCACTTAGCATGATGTCCTCGAACTTCATCCATGTTGCAGCAGGTGATAGGACTTTCTTCCTTTTTAAGGATGAATGATATGCCATTTTGGGGATATGGCGCATTTTATTTATCCATTCATGCATCGATGGAGATTTAGGTTGTCTTCGCGACTTGGCTATCATGAATGGCACCGCACTGTCCATTAAAGTGCTAATATTTCTTTGAGATCCAGCTTTGAATTTTCTTGTATATGTGCCCAGAAGTGGGATTGCTGGATCATATGGTAATTCTTTCTTAATTTTTTGAAGAAACTCCATACTGTTTTCCATAATGGCTGCACCCTTTTACATTGCCATCCACAGTGCACACGGGCTCCAATTTCTCCACCTCCTCACCAACACTTGTTATTTTCTGTTCTTTTGATAGTGGCCATCCAAATGGGCATGAGGTCACCACGGACAATTTTGGGAAATTCAAATACCCCTCTCTGTGGGTCAGGACAAGGTGGTTTCCAGCTAAAGTAGTTTAGAAGATCTTTCATATTGTTCGCAGCTCTAAAAAAATTCAGCAAAATCAGTCTGTGTCCCCACACCAAATGAGACCATGGATGTGAAAGAAGAATCTTTGCCAGTTGGGAAGGGCTCTACAGCCGATGAAGAACAGATCGTGGAAAGGCCAAGGGAGTGGACTTGGAGGTCCGACTGCCCTAGATTTGGTGCTCACATCTGCCAGCTACGTGTGATATTGTCAGCTGCTTTACCTGTAAGACGCAGGTGATAATTACCACCCACCTCCATGGGGTTGATGAGAAGAACAGAACAAATCTCTTGAGATAACAAATCTGAAGCAATTGGAAGGCTGCTTGTTCCTTGCTAAGGGAAAAAGCTGGGACTATTTGTTCCATTAACAAGTGAGGCACACAGGGGCTCCCCAGCAAGGGCCAGCTGCTGACTGTCTAAGGGAGACACAGAATCACAGAAAAGGCACAGATTTTGGTGTTAGACAAACCTGGGCATGTTTGAATCTCAACACAGCATCCTAGTAACTGAGAGACTTTAACACGTTCTTTAGTCTCTGTGAGTTTCATTCAGTTTACTCAGCTGGAACATAAAGATTTTTTTAAATTACTTTTTGGGATGGTTGGATAGCATATGATGTACCTACCTGCCATGTAATAGGTGTTCAATAAATGATAACAGTTATTTCTGTGTTGCCATCCTTTTCTAAGAAACACGGCCTATCTGAAGGTGACAGCGTAGCCCACAGGCTGCCAGAAGTAGGAGGACGAAGAAGAGGTGGGACAGAAAGGGAAGAAGGACGGTTTTGTATTCACAAGTACTTGTTTCCCAGAAACAAGCCATTTGTCAAAGTACTGGAGTCTCGTTTACTGTCAAAACGCAAGGGATAATTACATTTGAAGAACAATGGTCTACAAGAGCGAAAAAGACAGGGCCTGTTCAATTAATGGGGACGGAGGGGGGGGTCTCTAGCTAACAATATTTTGGACATCAGATTGGGATGGTTTAATTAGCCAATGCTAGGGACTCTGGATTGTCTGTTGTTCCAGAAGTCATTAGTCATCTGTAGCTTTTAAGCATATCATTTCGATTCTCCCATTCAACAAATACTTTTTGAGTGTCTGTTACACGTTGAGCTCTTGTGCTCAACATTAAAGATACAGCACAGCAGGTGGAAGACAGACAGCTTGGCCCTCTGCATTAGTCAAGGTTCCTAGAAAAGCAAAATAAATAGGATATACAGAGAAAGAAAGAGATTTATTATAAGGAAATGGCATGCCTGATTATGAAGGCTGAGAAGTCCCACGATCTGCTGTCTGCAAGTTGGAAAACCAGCAAAGTCGGTGATGTAGTTCCAGTCAAAGCCCGAAGGCCTGAGAACCAAGGAAGCCAACGGCATACATCCTGGTCTGAGTCAGAAGGCTCAAGAACCCGGAGCTCTAATGTCTAAGGACAGGAGAATACGGATGTCTCGGCTCAAGCAGAGAAAGCACATCACCCTCTGCCTCTTGGTTCTATTCAGGCCCTTCATGGATTGGATGACACCCACCCACACTGGTGAGTGTGACCATCTTTACTCAACCCTCTGATTCAAATACTATCCTCTTCCAGAAACAGACACACTCAGAAATAATGTTTTACCAGCTATCTGGGCACCGTTTTGCCCAGTCAAGTTGATACATAAAATTAACGATCACATGCTCTAATAGGCATCTCAAACTTATTATGTCTACAAAGAGTTCTCATTTTATGCAACCCATGCTCCTCCTCCGGCTTCCACATTTCAGTAAAAGGCCTCTGCATCTGCCTAGCTGCTCATTGCAAAACCATCCTTGATTTCAAAGCCATCCGCGAACTCTCTGTTAGAACTTACTTCCAGTACATCCACAAGTCCAGTTGGTTTTATCACCAAAGTAGATCTTGGCTCTATCCACTCTCCTGTAGGCTCGTAGCCATTACCCTAGTTCAAGGCAGCTGCTCTCATCTGGGTTATTGCAAAGCCTCTCTTAGGGGGAAAAAAAATAGTGGCTTTCCCGTGTCTATGCCTGCTTCCCTTTGCAAGAGACACAACATCCACGGTGATCTGTGGAAATAGCAAATCACATCATGGTATTCCTCTGCTTAAAACCCTTCGATATCTTCCCATTGCTCTTAGGTTAGAGCCCAGAGTCACTAAGAAGGCCGACATGTTTCCATGTGCCCACCCACCCCTCTAACCTCATCTCTGACTACATTCTTGATCGTTGGCTAAGATCGAGGTCCATTAAGCACTTTCTCGCCTCCAAGCCCTGGCCCTTGGTTTTCTCTTTGCACTTGTATTTCCCCCCCATCTATTCACAAGCCTAGCTCTTTCTTATCTTTCAGGCCTCAATTGAAATATTAATATTACTTTCTCAAAGAGGTTGTCTTGACCTCACTATCCAAGTGATCTCTCCCAGTTACTCCCCGGACCATCACCTTATTTTTTCTTTCACAACACCCGCCGCATCGATAACCACCCAGCTCACGTGTTGGTTTGGTGGATGCCATGTCCCCACACCCATCGTCATCCCCACACCCATCGATGGGCATCGCGACGGCAGGCTCTTTGTCAGTCTTATTCACAGTTGCATTGCTGGTGCCCGCGCAGTGCCCAGCACATGGCAAACCAGCAACAAATATTAATTGACTGAATGAATGAAGGTGATCATGGGCACGGCAGCACAAGAGCTCAGGAAATAATGTGGATAATTCTCCATGGAGGATGGAGCTTTCCATGAAGATGTGCCGTGGGCCAGGCTCACAGCACTGAATAGCAGTTCTCTAGATAACAAGAGCAGCAAAGCAGGATTGGGGTGGGGGCAAAGGATTGATAGATTGGGGGATAAAATGTATTATAGCCACAAAGAAGGACTGGACATGCCACAGAGGCACAGAGACACTGCAAGAGAGTGTGGAACTTCCAGCTGATTCCAGCCTAGTTACTGCCTCGTTAATAGGGTGCTGGAGGAGAACTACCAGGCTAATCCCAAATCACAATGAAAACAAAACTAGAGTAAACTATTCAATATTTGGGAGTGAGCGATTCCTAGTTAAATCATAAGGGAGTCCTGGGAACACTCAGTGGGGTGTAACGAGTGATATTTTCTGGACCTATGGTTTTGGGAGGAGAGAAGCCCATTGCCAAGGCCTTACAGGAGGTTAGGATCTCACCTCCTCCCTCTGCAAACAAAGAGTCTGCTAGAGGTTTCCTCCTCCTAGCCCTGTGGGACCTGCACTCAGTCCTTACTTGGCTCTTACCTACTTAGCAAATCACAGTGGACAGCAGAGCATGTCCTGAGTCCTTCCTCCATGTTAACCCGGTTAATCTGCAAACTGGCTGGTCTTAGATAACTCAATACTGAGCCCAGGGCTGGGTACAGGCCGAGAATAGCAGGCAGTGAATGTGTAAGGTGACAGCAAGAAGAATGGCATTTTGCTCTTATGTCCGTGGAAGGGCTAGATACAACGAGAGGAGAGTGCTTTGGCCACGGTGCAGGGCATGGATTGAAGGAAAAGAGTCCATGGGGAGGAGACCTGAGAAATGAAGTATGGGAAGAAAGGCTGGATTTTTGAGGCAGATTCGGGAAGTGTTGATGACGATTTGGTTGATCATTGGATGTGACAAATAGAGACAAGGGAGGGATCTGGAGTGACACCTAGATAGTAAGCTTATGTCACTGGATGAATTTGGTCATTAATCAACATAGGTGACACCACTGAAATAAGTGGATTCAAGAAACTTCAAAGACTATGTTAGTTTTCACGTTTCTCCTTGGGCTTCCGCCACTGCAAATGTTTCTACACCTTCCAGTGGTGAATTGCATTATTTGCTCACAGTGATTTGCACTTTTCCCGCTCTTGTCCTGCTTCCCAGTAGAGGGAGCATGATCTCTGCCCCCTTATCATTGGGCTCGGCAGCTAGGGGACCTGTTTTAACCAATGGAATGGGGCACCTGTGACAATCGCCATCTCCAAGCAGGAATGATAAATGCATTCCTATGGTTTGGCTCTTCCCCCTTGCACCCCTGTCACCTGTCATGAGTGCAGCATGCTCCTGAGAGTGGCTGTTCCTGGCCAACACAAGGGGAGCAAGCCCAGCCCAGGAGAGCCATGAGTGACCCTCATCTCTGATATAACATAAGCCAGAAACTTACACCTCTGCGATTTGGGGTTGTTTGTGTTGCTGCTGCAGCAAAAGCTGACAATGACACCAGAGTGTCAGTACCCCATAACAAATGACTTACCCCTCTGATTCCTAATTCTTTCCTTGGTGAAGTTGAACTAAATGACCCCAAGCTCCTTCCTGGTTCAAAATTGTTTGTCCTAAACACCACATGTACTCGATACTGAATTGGAACTAATCAGTCATCACTTACGTGCACATATGGAAGCAAAACTCGAGGGAAATCAAGTAGGTTGGAGGGAGAGAAGACAGAATGGGTAAAATCACACCTAACGGGTACAATGCACACTAACTGGGTGAAGGGCACACATAACTTTGACTCAAACTGTACAAAAGCAAAGTGTGTAACCAAAACGTTTGTACCCCTGTAAAATTCTGAAATTAAAAAAAAATGGTTCGTTCTTTTAAAGACTGTGTCACTGCTCTATAATATAGCATTGTTTTGAGGTTCGAGCATTTTTATTTCTTTCCAAAGATAGAGGTTAATAAGGCAACTTAAACTTACCAGACTCCAGCCTGGCAGTTAATGGCACCAAACTGGGACAAGACCGAAGTACAAAGACGTGGGATGGTTTAAGCTGCTGCAGCAGAACTTCTATTCTGAAGACCCTGAGATTAAAAAAAAAAAAAAAAACCTATAAAGCACAAACCTGCCGCATTCAGCTGCTTCGGTTATTTATACGAGCATTTCCCGATTCAAATTGCATGCTCAAATCAAATTTCCCTGGTTTATGCCTTCTTCAGCAATTACTTAAAGGCAGTTTACCTCTCTCTGGAGGAACATAGCTGAAAGGCCTATAGACAAAATCTCGTTGACTCAGGGAGAGATAAACGAACTCCAGGCCTGGCGCTGCAGAAGTCACTTTGCCCACGGAAGTGAACGCTGATAAGCCCCCTGGTTTTCAGCTGGTTTTCAGCTCCGCGTTCTCTAAGGAGGAGAGTGGGGTACGTGGAAATTGAAGGAGGGAAGCACAACTTGGGAGGCAGGGAGGAGAAACCGCCTTCTCTTCATGGAGTTTCTTTTGTGGGGGTGCCATGGTTTGGATGTGGTTTGTCCCCATCAAAGCTCAAGTTGAAATTTCATCGGATGGGTTCTCACCCTTCCAGGAATGGATCAGTTCACAAGAGAGTGCATTGTTGAAAAGAGTCTGGCTTCCTCAGTTTCTCTTGCTTTCTCGTGCACGACATGGTCTCTGTACATGCCCACTTCCCTTCTGCTTTTTGCCATGAGTTGAAGCAGCCTAAGACCCTCACCAGTTGCAAATGCCCTATCTTGGACTTTTCAACCACCAGAATGGTGAGCCCAATAACCCTTTTTTCTTTATAAATTACCCAGACTTGGATATTCTGTTACAGCAACACAAAACGGACTAAGACGGGGGTAACAAGTCGACAGCTGAAAGCTGCTCCCACTCCAGTGGGACTGAGCAAAGTCAGAGGAGCACAAGGAAACCATGATCACTTGACACCGGAAAGTTTCTGGGTCCTTGAAGATTTACCTTGAACAAGGTGAGCCTGCCACAAAAGCATGCAATAGGCAAGACCTAGCTTCACTGTCCCATCCACTTGCCCTTAATTCACTTTTCTCCATTTGAGGGCATTCCTTTATCTGTCACCAGAAAAAGAGCATCATTTGTTCACTTGTTTTTCTCATTGATTAATTTCCCTTAGTCATTAATTCTTTTTCGCATTTCCTTCTTCTTTTAGTTGTTCAATTTGATGGCCCTTAACTTGATTTGTCTGCCTGAAATCCACAGGTTTTTCTTTTAGTAACAGCACCCTGGGTTTACTTGGGGGTACAGTTCTCCACTGTTTCTGCTACCTATGATAGGGGTTAAGGTGCCCCACACTCCATTTCCTCCGCTCTAGAGTCCGACACACAACACAGACCTGACCAATCAGAACACAGCACTGTCCTGGCCACAGTGATCGGTTGGAGGTTGAATAGACATATGTCCCAAGCCTAACCAAGTGAACCTTCCCTGGGACTTGTGCTGGAATTATCAGGAAAAAAGAAAAAAATAAAAACTTCCAATAACTTGCTGTGATCAAATGAATCAAGTCAGGAAGCATTAACATAGACAAAATATCTCTAGTTATTAAAAATTATAGTGGAAAGAGGAGATAGGGTAGTGATGCTAGTTCTGAATCTACCAGTTACTAGCTTGGAAGACCTTGGGCAGGTCATCTCCATGAATATGTCTCACTTGAAAAAGGAAGATGGTCATGGCCATTCTTTGTGGCTAAGAGACTATGCATATACCCCACCCTCTGTCCCATCCATGTGGCTGGAAGTAAAGAACTTTAAGATGATGGAGTTGCATGATAGAAACATCCCAGATCCCTCAGTCACTGTTCAAGGAGAAAAGCCTCCTGAACCACCTCCAACTATGATGGAGAAGAGACCTATGTCTTTGTTGTGTTAAACTAGAAATGTGGAGGGTTTGGTTTACTGCAGCTTAGCAAGCCTAATTAATGTAATAAACATGGGTCCTATTAGGCACAGGTCCCTGAAAGGCTATGACATGAAGCCATTTTTGCCATGACATGGCTTTAAATGGTGTGTCCCAAGGTGGGTGTATAGTGACAGAGGAAGCAGACGCTGTTTCCACTGCCCAGCATCTCTCTCCGGGACACGTCAGCGGTTTGTGAGAACGAGGATATTTGACACTGAGACTGTTCCTATAGTCCAGTATAAGCATGTGATGATTATGAGATAATCTCAGTGTGCCATCAGGGAAAGATAAGGACCAAGAATCCAACCATAGAAGGGAGTAAATCTGGACAAACCACCCAAGATAATGGCAAACTGGAAAGAGGGCAGGCAGAGATGAGTCGGATTTAAAAACCTAGAAAGAAAAGATAAATGTAATAACTGTAATGGCAGTATCTGCTGCGATAGAGGAAATAAAGGCATTAGTGATTGAAATCGTGAGCTTTAGAATTAGTTTAATGCTACAAGGATTAAAGGCAAAGATTTAATGCAGTAGGGTTTGAATTCCATTTCTGTTACCGACTAGCTGTGTAATCTTGAGCAAGTCGCTTTATCTCTCAACTCGAATTTTCTCATTGGAAATACGAGGATGACTAGAGTCCCTCCCCTACCTCATGGAGTGTTGAAAGGAGGAAATTAAATGAGCCATGTAAAGTGTTTGGTATATAGGAAGAGCTCGATAAATTATCATAATAATATTATTGGCATTGTAAAAGGAAAGTATAGACAAAGAGGGATATCTGGAAGAGACAGGGGGATTGAAATGAGAAAGATGATGGTCTGGTAGGTAGGGTAGGAGGCAAAGGCCACTAGCAATGAACAAAAGGGCAGAAAGAAAGAATCAGGTAGGAGACGATGCTTATGCAAGAGCAGAGGCAGAGTTAGCCCTCACTGCAGAGACAAGACCGTCTGGGATTCACAGAAAAGGAGAGAAAGGGAACATTACGACCTGGAGAGGATGTAACAGGAAAAAAACCCAAGAAACTGAAAACAGTCTTTACAACAGTAGTGTGTGAACTCCAGAAAGAGAAGGGGGAATCCGGAAGGTGCAAAGAACAGAGGCAGAGATGAGACGGAATAGCCAAACATGGGAAGTCAAAGGTGGAGAGCTAAGTTCAAAGGGAGCCTTGGAAGATTAAATAAAAAAACAGATATATAAGAAAAGCATAGCTTGAAATAGACACAGGTAATAGGAATAACCTGAAAACACAGAACAGGAGAATTTCTAATGATTGCACAGGTCTCTGAATTCAAAAAAGCTCTGGAAACCACAATTTTTAAAATGAAGTTTGGCACAAATTCGTTTGGCAACAAAACTTGACCCAAGCTGACATAAGGCTTATTTATTTATCCCACACCCCACTTAGCATGAACATTCACATGTTTCACTGCAGCGAGTGCCACTGCAGACCCCACTGGGGGTGGGGACGATGCGGGATGTACAGTTTTTGCACCACATTACCTTCCTGAGTCCCACAACATTCTGGATTCTAAAACACGTGGCCCCAAGCATTTCCGATCAGGGATTGTGGGGTTGTGTCAAAAGACACAAGACTGCATATGAAGAGAGACACTTGTATTATATCTAATAATGAAGCTGACAAAAGCTACCATTTCTCAAGTGCCTTCAGCATACCAAGTGCTGTGTACTCAATATTTCATTTAATCCTCACCATTTATGAGGTTTCATTTTATCTTTGTTCTGTAGACATGGTGAGAGAGGCTTAGAGAATTAAAGTAATTTGCCCCAGTTTACACAAAGCTGGCAAGAAGCAGAATTTAGGATTTGAACCCAGCTGTGTGACTTCAGAGCTTGAACACGCAACTGCTTGGCTATTCTGCATCCACATGAGCTGCAGGAAAAGAACAGACATTGAGTGTTTCTCCGGCCCTGCCCGCGTGAGCCATTCCCAGATGTGATCTTGCATAATCTTCATAATATTCGATGAAGTCATACAATTATTGCCCATCTACGGAGTTGAACAACTTGCCCAAAGTCTCACAGTTAGCTGGTCGGACATCAAAGCCACTGTTCTCTCCACCAATTGTGACAATATCAAAAAAGAGCTTGTGAGAGACTTGCTCAAAGGAAGAGACTGAAGAAAGTTGAGCAACCATTGTCTTTAGAATAAAGATTCAGGATGATGGTCATGGTGCCAGGGGATGGTTTGGGGTGGAGAATGCTTTGTTTCCCTATAATGTCCATCAGCAACTCCCCCATCCCTTGATATGGACAACTGCTATTTTCCCGTTCTTAGGTAAAGAACTGTCAGAGTAGGACAATCAGGGACAGGGCTGAGACGGGTGCAGGGGCTTGAAGATTGGGTGCAGGTGTTAAAGTAAATGAGGTCAGATGTGGGGGTGGGGCTTAAAGACAGGTGCAGGTATTGAAGTGAGCAAGCCTCGAGCAGAAGCTCACTAGAGGGGCTGATAAGCCCAGACAAGAGCCGGCTTCCACCGGCTTGTCAGCTATCTCTGTCACCGCACATCAACTTTGGCTAATTACAATATCATTTACATTGTGGCTTTAAAATTCCTCTGCCCTTGAACTCACCATGACAGTTTTGAGACAACCATATAAAGTATGAAAATGGGAGGGAACCCAATTCTAGGAATTACTACCCAAATTCTTAGTAAAAGCCAAGCCCTTAACCTTGAACATTCTTCCCCTCAATTAGTTGAGCAGCAAAAAACCTAACACCACTTCCTCGGTGCAGCTGCTCTCTTTTGAACCTGCCAGCTCTGTCTCCTGAGAGTGTACTTTTGCTTTCAATAAAAAGCTGTCAATTGCTTGGCTTACGTGGTGCATCCTGAAATTCTTTTCCCGATGATCACCCAGAACATGGAAAAAACCTCCACCTGGAGGCTGGTAACAGAACTATAGAAATGTCCCTTTACCCCAAGCCTCCCTTCTAATTCAATTCCTAAGTCCATCCTTCATAGGAATTCTGAACTTAGGTAAGAGAAATACAAAACTAAAAAGCATATCAAAATCAAGAGAAAAAAATTGCCCAGGAGGGTAAAATATATGATCAAAGAGAGTGAGGGAATAGAACAGATAATGGTAAAATAGTGAAAATACAGTAAGACATTGATACACAAAGCCTATGAAAATTCTATCAACTGTGATGATGGGGGAGAATCTGAGAACATTCTTTATGATTTTACAAAACTATGTGAAACTCAAATTAACAAAAGGTGACATGGAGTCCAAAGACCTAGGTCTGTGTCTTGCCTTCATCATGTCATAGTTTGATAAGTCTTAACTTCTGTGAATTTGTTCAAATACTCTCTTTCTTGCAACCAAAAACTAAAAAACTCTTAGCTAGACTATATTTGTGTGTGTGTGTACGTGTGTGTGTACAACATGCAAAAGGAAACACTGTCAACTTTTATGCTGTTTCTAACTAGGCAATAGGTAGAATATTTTGAACATATCTCTGAGCATGCTTATCTGTCTGACTACTTCAAAACATACATTTGCTTCATGCCCTAAATATAGCAACATCCACTTCCCTCTCCGCATGTTTGCTAAGGCAAAATATTTTGTCTGTAAAGATATGCCAGTTCCAATGTTTTGAATGTCTCCTTTGGTTTCAACAGTTTGGCAACAGTGTCTGTAGAGGGTTGGATGTGGGTACCTTTCAGAAAAGGGTAGTTGAGGCTGTGATAACAAACATGCCCAAATCTCACTTGTTTAAAGCAACAAAAGTTTATTTCTTGCTCAAGGTCCACCTCATAGTTTGGTAGGGGAGACGCAACTCACCGACACATGTGACCAAATGCCCCAGTAACCAAGCCTCGTTGCAGGCAGGGGAGCAGCTCAAAAGTGTAATCTGAGAAGGGAACTTGCTTCTAGTACTCGAAGGGGTAGAGGAGAGGGCAGGGTGAAGAAGGAAGGGGAAGGCAAGAGTAGGGTTGGAAGGTGTCTAAACGGCAACCTTACCAGTAAATAGCTTCTCTCAAGTTACAATGGACAAGAATGAACTTGGGAATAAAGATTTGTTTTATGCATAATTGTTAACTCAAAACTCAGAGGTAAAAGAAACATCACTTTCTATATTTCATATTAAGAGTTAAAAATTGACATTACAGCTGACCCTTGAACAACGTGGGTTTGAACTCTGTGGGTCCACTTACATGCGGAATTTTTTCAATAAAAGTTACACCTAGTGTGCCTGCCTCTCCTGACTCCCCATTCCCCTCCTCCACCTCTTCCATCTCTGCCACCCCTGAGACAGCAAGACCAACCCTTCCTCTTCCTCCTCCTCCTCAGCCTACTCAACGTGAAGATGATGAGGATGAACACCTTTATGATGATCCACTTCCGCGTAAGGAATAGTAAACTTATTTTCTATTCCTTAGGATTTTCTTAATAACATTGTCTTTCCTCTAGCTTATTTATTGTAAGAATATAGTATATAATACATAAAATATACAAAATACATATTAATTGACTTTTTATGTTATCTGTAAGGCTTCTGGTCAACAGAAGGCAAGTAGTAGTTAAGTTTTGGGGGAGTCACGGTTATATGGGGATTTTGAACCATGTGAAGGGTTAGATCTCTTAACTCTTGCATTGCTCAAGGGTCAACTGTAGATAGTTAAAAATCCCTCTGGCTCTGAGCTCCCATCCGTGTGAACTAGCAGGAAGTTTAACCTCAGTTACTCTGGCTGATGCAGAGGAACTAGAGTTTCATGTCAAAGCTGGCACTAGAGAGTGCCTTCCCAAACATTGGTCCATTTGGCTACCACAAGGGTACCCTCTGCTTCAATCTCTATGGTGCCTTCAATTCCAGTGGTTCTGCCACTTGCAGGCCACATTTGGGGCTTGGGGATCCTGGGCAGGCCTTGGGTAGCCAGTCTCCCTGGGAAAGGCATTCCCTGAGGTCTTGCCACTTTGCAGGAACACTCCCAGAAACCAGGGCTCAGTTCCTACTGCTCTCTGCACATTCAGACTCCTCTCGCTCCCCGTCTCAGGGGATCTCTCCTCCTCACACCCCTCACTGCTCCTCCAGTGTCCCTCCTCCCTCTGGGATGCCTGCCATCAACGGACACAGGCTTCCACCAAAGATAGGAGACCCCATTGCCTTTAGACTGCTTCTGCTTATGACTGACAAAAATCCTGAACAATAAGATAAGGGAGCAAGCCACAAGCATGTTGGTAAGAAAGCACTTCAGGGGGAGGAAACAGAAGGACAAAGACCCTGAGGTGGGTATAGAGGCCAGAGTTCCCTGAATGACCTGAGTGAAGGAGGGGTCAGTAGAAGATGAGAACCAATTAGTGACTGGGTCCAAACCAGCAAAAGAAGATAGTCCCAATAGCTGGGCATGGTGTCATGTGCCTGTATTTCCAGCTACTCAGGAGGCTGAGGCAGGAGAATCACTTGAGCCCAAGAGTTTGAGACCAGCATGGACAATATAGCAAGACCCCCATCTCTAAAAAAAAATAATAAACCCAACGCTGGGTGTGGTGGCTCACGCCTGTAATCCTAGCACTCTGGGAGGCTGAGGTAGGAGGATCGCTTGAGGCCAGGAGTTCAAGACCACCCTGAGCAAGAGCAAGACCCCATCTCTAAAAAAAAATTAAAGAATTAGCCAAGCATGTGGTGCCTGTAGTCCCAGCTACTTGGGAGGCTGAGGCGGGAGGATCGATGAGCCCAGGAGTTTGAGGTTGCTGTGAGCAGATGATGCCACTGCACTCTACCCTGGGTAACAGAGCTAGACTCTATCTCAAAATAAAATAAAATAAACCCAATAATAATGGCTACCGTTTACACAGTGCTTACTAACTGCATATTGGCACCATTCTAGATCCTCGTAACAACTCCAAAGTGTTGCTACTATTATCTCCATTTCACAAAAGAGGAAATTGAGAGTCATAATGGTGCAATCAATTGCCTGAGCTGGTGGCAAAATCAAAACTCGATTTCAGCAGACGACTCCAGAATCTGAACAGTTAAACACTATGCCATGCTGCCTGTTAAGGCAAAAAGTCATTTTACAGAAAGAGGGGAAGTAGAATCAAGAGAATAAGAAGACAAGCTGCAGACTGAGAGAAAATACTTGCAACAGACATATCTTACAAAGGTCTGGCATCCAAAATCTACAAAGGACTCTTAATAGTCAATTAAAAATGGGCGAAAGACCTGAACAGACACCTGACTAAAGATACGCAGATAGTTGACAAGTAGGTGAAAAGAGGCTCACCTCCGCGTGTCATTAGGGCATTGCAAATTAAAACAATGAGATACTACTACACACCTATTGGAATGGCCAAAATCCAAAACTCTGACGCCACCAAACGCTGGGGAGCTGGCTGAGCAACAGGAACTCTCATTCATTGCTGGTGGGAACCCAAAACAGTGCAGCCACTTTGAAAGACAGTTTGGTGGTTTCTGACAAAACCCAACATATCCTTACCATGCGATCCAGCGATCACACTCCTTGGTATTTACTCAAATGAATCGAAAACTTATGTCTACACAAAAACCTGCACACGGATGTGTTTATAGCCTCTTTCTTCATAATTACCAAAACTCAGAAGCAACCAAGACGTCCTTCAATAGGTGAATGGATAAATAAGCTGTGTACATCCAGACAATGGAATATTATGCAGCACTAAAAAGAAATGAGCTATCAAGCCGTGAAAAGACATAGAGGAACCTTAAATATATATCACTAAGTAAAGGAAGCCAATCTGAAAAGGCTACATTCTATATGCCTGTGGTTCCCAACCCCCTGCCCATGGCCCAGTACTGGTTGGTGGTCTGTTAGGAACTGGGCCATGTATCACCGTCTGAGCTCTGCTCCCTGCCCCCTCTCCATCCGTGGAAAAATTGTGGGGCCACACAGCAGGAGGTGAGCAGTGGGCGAGCAAGTGAAGCATCATCTGTATGTACAGCCGCTCCCCATTGCTGGCATCACCACCTGAGCTCCGCCTCCCCCTCCCCACCTCTGTCCATGGAAAAACTGTCTTCCACGAAACTGGTCCCTGGTGCCAAAAAGGTTGGGGACTGCTGTTGCATGAGTCCAACAATATGACATTCTGAAAAAGGCAAAACTATGGAGACAGCATAAGGATCAGTGGCTGCCAGGGGGTGGGGAGAGCCCAGGATGAGTAGGTGGAGCATGGAGCATTTTTAGGGCAGTGAAACTACTCTGTGTGACACTGTAATGGGGGCTACAGGCCATTATGCATTTGTCAAAATCCACAGAGTGCACAGCACCAAGAGTGACCCCTACACATGGTCTTTGGGTGATAATGACGTGTCAATGTAGGTTCATTGACTATGACAGATGTGCCGCTCTGTGGAGGCTGTGGATAATGGGGGAGGCCAGGCATGTGTGGTAGCAGGGGGTATGTGAGAGATCTCTGCACCTTCCACTCAGTTTCCCTGTGACCGTAAAGCAGCGCTAAAAAATAAAGTCTGCTTAAAATAATAATAATCACCAAGAGGAGAGAGGGAGGAAACTGGCTACCTGGTGGCGGGGGAAAAAAAAGATAAAATATAGGAAGAGAGATGCAGATTCATTTAAAAAAAATAGTCCATCTACCTACGGGTGCATACATTTGATTGACTTATCAAATATTCATTGCATGCCCATGCTGGGTACTGTGGTAGACAATGGTGATAAATCAGCAAAGAAAACAGACCAGGTTCCTACTTGCATGAATGTATTAATCTATCCTGCTCTAAGTACGTCTCATTCAAAACTTTCAGAACGAGAACCTACCTGGGCTAATTAATCATAATCCTTTATCGAGGCAGGACGCTCACATGAGGCCACCTCCTTGGCCACTTTTGGCTCGAGTGTCAGTTCCCGCCCAGTCACCTGTGGCCAATGAAGAGTGCCACCAAATCTGGCACCTCAACAGAAGGCACCAGAGGAAGATGTGCATGTAGAAACCCTTTGAGTTTTAGAAACACCACTAAAGTAAAACCATAATCTTAGAATTTACTCTCGGTTGCTCTACTCAGATTCCTAAGGGAGCTACTTGACAGGAGCTCAAAGAGGAGCATTAAATTTGAGGGGGAAATATCACAGACAAAAAACCACGTAGTTACACAGAATTGGAACAACAAACCCCACAATTGCATTCGAGTTTCTTTACATCCAAGACAAGGCTCCGTTAGGGCCGGTTTCACGAGACGCAATTCGGCCCAATCTCCAGCTTTCCGTACCATCTGCTCCCTCTGTGTGAAGTATTGTGATTTTGTGCAAGTAAAAAGCATAAACAGATCTCTAAAAGGTTCCGTTAATAAAAGAAACCAAAAGGCGAAGGAAATTTTTATCTGATTCCCTGGTTCTGATTTACTGGGTGTTCGTGAGCAAACAAGCCTCTCCACGGCAAGCAGAGAGCGATGCTTTGAAACGGCTGCTCTTCCCCACCCCCCTCAGCTCCCGAATTGCTTTGCTGGACGGCAGGATTGATTGGCTCGAGTTTCTGGCTAAACGATGATACTCTTGTTACCCTTTCGCTGGTGAAATCGGGTTTGGTTTGACCAGCGAAGACCCCAAACCGTTTATGTCGCTAACAGTTCCGCAGCGTAACTGGAACTCTTCCCTTCCATCTGTTGCTGCTTGATTATTTTATTGTTGTCCATGATGCCATTATTTTTGTTGTGGTTGATCTGGCATAAACTGACTTCATTTGCTCCACCACGTGTGGCTGATACACCAGCACTAGAAACACGGCTTGGAGCTTCACTGATGGACATTACGGAGCATGAATCACTGAAACCACTTTTCAGCAGGTGTTTCGTGGCACCTCTTCTTCTTGTACCTCCCCTTTCTCACAGCAAGGCAGGGTCTTCTGAGCCTTGAGCTCAAGGGAGGAAAAGCCAAGGTTTCAGTGGTCCTTTTAGATGGGGGAAGTTCTACTGGTCTGTGTCTTGACGGCTTGAGCCTTGATGGGAGAACAGAACCCGGTGCTCGGCCGAGAGGTTCTGGGCACAAAAGCTGCTGCCTTGGAAGCCTGATAACCAAGTTCAGTGCAAGGCTGGGCAGAAGGACATCCTCCCCATGGCAGCAGAGGGGCACAACTGCAGCTCTCCACAGGGACTGTGGCACATTTGTGAGAGAACCCAAGGAGCCCATGCACCAGGGAACCAGAGCTGTCATAGAAGACTGCCGTGGAAGTACAGTAGAGAGTTGGTGCCTTCAGTTGGCTTGCAGAGGGCACATTTTAAAAAAAAGACTTTGATGAAAAAAATCCATGTGGAATAGCTTCTAGCGCACACATGCAACATCTCTGCAGGACTCCTGGAAACACATAGGGTCCAGCAGGAAGAGGCAAAAGCTATGAGCCTGTATCGTCTGAACGTTTATCTTTAAGTGACTTTATTTCTACCAAGAAACTGCTGACGCCTGGGACATTTGGCTTACCTAAAGTAATTTTTCATGGTGAAGAATCAGTGTTGATTAAAAAGAATAGAGTTGAGGATGTAAGATATGGAAGAGAAAACCTGTTTCACCGTGTCACTCTTCTTCCAAGAGCCGGCTCTACTGAGGCGCCTCGGGCTATCATAACCTTATATTTTTATTTTAATGACAATGAAAATTGTCTCCCGTCCAGGAAAGATTGTGAAAAACCAATCATAAACATTTGCCAACTGAGTGCTGAAAAGTTATCTGTTCCAAGAATAGACTCTTTGGCTCAATCTTGGAAGGAAAAGATGGGAAAGTTTGACTCCAAGACCTCACACCAGGCTGCGTGGGCAGAGCTAAGCAGTGTCTGAATCATCCAACCTGCTTTTGGCACCAACCAGCTCCTCCCAGCCAGGGCACTATGACTCTTGGGTTTAATGGAGCAAATCCTACGGCTGACAGTCTTGGTATGGGCCACGACTGAATACCTCCTCCAAATGCCAACGCCAGCCTGCAGTAGGTGAAGGACTCTCTTTCAGAAGGACTGGGAACAGTATGAATATGCATCACTTTTGACAACCCAAATGCAACATACAAAGGTTTGACATTAATGAAACTAAATTCCTCAGGATGAGAAGTATCAGCCAGATGCCAACTAGTAGGTGGAAACATAAGTTCTCACCACCCTAGAAGCATTAAATTAAGGTGGAGAGGCTGAACTTGGAGAGCCAGCCAAGGCACCATCCCAGGAGGCTGAATTTGGAAATCAATTAAGGGGAAGGGAAGGATGGGAGCCCTGCCACATCCTCGCTGCCGCGGCGAGAGAGGAGAGTTTGACTGACGGTGCTATATTGGTACCATGTGGCATATGTGTGTCTCCGTCTCTGTTTTCACTTCATGGAGGAAAATTGCTAGAGGGAAAGGAGAGACCAAAACTATGCAGAAAAAAATAATAACTGTTTATAAGGAAACTTCAGAGGAATTTGGAAAGCGTAAATTGTGGTCTGGCCGACAGCAGAGGGCTGCTCTTGTCCAGGAGGGACGGTGTGTGACTCTGCATTGATCCACCTACACTCTTGGGACACTTCCTTAGTGGGTGATACTTGGGGGTCCGGTGAGCAAAAGGAAATGATCACGCTGTTTGGAGATCAGTTTCAGAATCTCCTTAGATCTGTGCTCGTAACAACTAGGTCAACAGGCCTTAAATAATAAGACTAATTTGGAGCACAGGAGTTCTCCTGCACTCTGGTAAGCTGACAAGGCATCATGGCTATGGTGAGGGGTTTAGGGTGCTTGAAGACCCTGCTGTGCCCTCAGCCCCATCTGAGCAGAGCCTCAGGCCATTGCTGCAAGCAGTTGCCATGTCCCATGTCATTGGACCTGAAATGACAGTTGCATCTTATTGGATCTGGACTTAGCAGCAGAGGCAAATACAAACTTCCACAGGATGGAACAGGGAGACAAGGAGCCGCTGAGGTGGCCCAGTGGGCTGCTGTGTTTTGGGAGTGATTATCCCATCAGCAGAGGATGTTGCAGCACCACCCGGACCTCCTTTCAGGACTGAGGCTCACCTTCGCCTTGCTGCTGGGAGTAGTGGTAGCTAACGGATGTCAGCTGAGTCAATCTCTGGACGTTGCCCTCAGTGAAAAGGGCCACTTTGCCCAGGTCATGCCTCCCCCGACCCAGGGAGAGCCCATAGCCAATGACAGGTCAGTGTCAGGGTGTAAAGACCTCACCCGCTTGCCCCAAGGGGACAACTCTGAACGCCCATCCCAGCTCCAAAGCACCCCATGATATCGGATGAGGCCTTTGTTGAGACTACATCAAAGCCCAATTTCTCTTCTGCCCAGTCGTATTGTCTTCACTCTGTGTTGCTGACTCTAAAACCTCTCCCCAAAAACATTCCTGCAGGCAAATCTCCATCTGAGAGCCTGTGTCTAGGGAACCCACCCTAAGACACCATTCGATCTGATCTTTCCTCCTAGGAAGGTTAACTCAAGGTAGAGACAGTGAGAAAGAAAGAGAGAGAGGGAGAGGAACAGAGAAGAGGGAGAGAGAGCCAGAGAGAGAAAGAGCTGGAAGGGAAGCAGAAGGCCACAATGCCACAGAAGACACGAGGACATAGAAGCTGTGGATACGCAGATGCCAAGATGGAGGTAAACAGAGCTCAGTGGCGGGAACAGGTGAAGCTACATCATGACGATAGCACAGCGACTAGATGAGGTCGCATTGTCCACTCCCAAAGGAGTGACTGTTGGGAGGTTTCTTTTCTTTTTTTTTTTAATTTTAATTGTGGTAATATACCTATAACATCAAATTTACCACCTTAATTATTTTTAAGTGAACGGTTCTCTCGGAGCTTGTACTTTCCTCACTTCTGCATGAGGCCCAGCAAACTGATGCCCAAAGCACCTGGAGGAACCCCTGTTTCTGAAGGACCCCAATCTGATGTCTGAGGCTAGGAACAGAGGCGCTGAAGCTAAGGAGACCTGAGTTCAAATCCTCACCCTGCAACTGGCTGCCAATGTGACTGTGGGCCAGCAATAAGAACTGATGAGCCTCGATGTCCTCGTCTGTATAATGGGGGTGGAAGGTGGAGGACTAAGAAACACAGGTCGTGCTCTGATGCATGCAGAAATGGGATCTCAGGCGCATATCTTCACCTCCCTACCTGTTACCTCATCTGCCAAAGTGGAAAATAATAGTCCCTTCCTCATCACATTATACAAGGATACACGAAATCGTCTTTGCAGTATTCCTAACACAGTAAGTTCTTAATGATTGGTAGCTATGGTGTGTTCAGTAGCTTTAACTACGCTTAAGACAACCAGAGTGGTATTAGGACATTGGTGTGGGTTTGTTCTTTTTTTAAAAAAAAAAAAATTGTTGCTTTAGTAGAAAGGAATAAGGCCAAGACTTAAATCCCTAGGGAGCAGGGCGGAATCCCCCTGCCACTTCTAGAAAAACACAGCACCCTCCAAGAGTGAAAAGGCCGTGGTGCAAACCAAACTCCGTCCTCCCACTGTTCCTCCCACTCGGCTGCAGCGGCTGGGAGCCAAGTCCAGGATTTACATGGAAGCTTCCGCCCCAGCTTCCCGGCAGGGGCTCCTCATGGTCCCAGATTTCGGAGCAATAAATAAAGCTCAGAGGCAACAGACCTGGTAGGGGTGGCCGTCTGGCAGAGCGGCGGGGTGGTGGGGACTAATGGGCCACCGCGGGGGTCTGAGTCTGCATTTCTGCCCCTGTCATAACAGACAGAGGCACAAATGCCAGGAAAAGTCCTTCTCCCTTCCACCTCGCCCCAACTGCCTGTCTCCCAATTTTTCTTTCTTTTCCACTGGCCCTTTGCAGTTCCACTCCCGGTATCACTGGCCACGTCACCTGCCAGCCCCCCTGTATCTACCATTCTCTGTCTCCCTTTTCTTCTCTGTGTATCCCCCATCCCATCTCTCTGGTGCTCTCTTCTGTCCCTCCATCTCTCTTTCTGTCCCCTTCTTTCCCTCTCTCTCCCTCCATCTCCCTCCCTCTCTCTCCCCCCCCACCCCCCTTAACTTACTGCTCCTTCTCTATTTCTTCTGTCTTTGCTTGTCCCTGTTGTCCTCCTCTCTGGCGCTTTCCTGTTGCTCCTTCCCTCCGTCTCTCTCGAGCTCTGTTACCCGTCTCTGTCTCCCTTAGCTCTGCATCTCTCTCTGTCTTTCTGCCTCTGGCTCTGTTGTTTCTTTCTCTCTATATTAAATAGCTCTTTGTCTCTTTTGCTTTATCTCTTGGTCTTTCTCTCTGTTTTCCTCTCTCTCTGTGTGTCTCTTTCTCAGGTCAGGAGAGAGGACAGGTGTCCATTCTGGTCTGGCCAAGCCCCATGCCCCCGGGCCTTCCACCACATCCCGGGATGACTCAGCCACCTGGCACCTGGGCCTGCAGGGGTGCCAAGAGAGGGAAAGGCAACTCCAAGATCTGCCTGCTGAGTGGGCTTGAACCCCCGGGCCTGTCTTTCCAGGCTGTGGCCCCCTTTCCTCTGCCATCACTGTCGGGATGGACAGCACAAGAATTAGAGAGGCTGCCAAGCCCTCTGTCTACCCCAGCCAGGTGAGCCCTGCAGCACTGGCATCCTGCTGGGGCCTCACAGCCCGCTCCTGCCCCGGGTGCTGGGCTGCTGCTTTCTGCTTGGCAGGGAGAGGTGCAGGAAGAGGGAGCTAAACCCACGCAGAGACTTGGGAGTCAGAAGTTGAGGGTTACTTCACTGACCTGCTGTGTGACCTCACACAAGTCTCTCACCTTCTCTGGTTCTTAAGCTCTTGTCTATAAAATGAGGCTCTTCAGCAAATGCTTAAGAACACAGATCTGGGACAGTCACATCCGGACCAGGTCCAGCTCCTCCCAGGACTGACAATTAACCAGGACGCTTTTTACAGCCACATCAGTTATTCACATATGGAAATAATTCCCTACAGGTTGGAGTCACTTCTTCAAGCTCCCAAACTCACCCCGCCCCCCATCACTCTGGCTTCACCTCCTTCTCGTCCCCATGAATTAGAAACCAAAGCCTGAAAACCTGGTACAGCCAAGGATCCTCGGGCCTTTCATTGCTGTTGCTTTCCATGTAGTTAAAAAAATTTTCTAAAAAATGTTATTTCTGTTTCTACCACTTTATAGCTGCAGGACGACAGCAGATCTGACCTGTTAGCATTGTTGAAAACATGAAATATCCACATAAAGTACTTAGCGCAGTGCCTGGCTGTGCTAGGAAGCATTCAATAGATGGCAGCCAATATTATTAGAAGCCAAATAAAGAGAGATCATCTGCCCAGCCTAATAGAACTAATCATAATTTGAAAAAAATCACGATGACAACAGGTACGTCTGGTAATACGAACACTTACTGGGAGTTTGCTCCATGCCAGGTGCTGCTCTAAGTGCTTCAAATGCAGTAACTTGTTTAATCCTCACGCCAACTCTTAAAGTAGGTGTTACTATTGTGATTATTTTGCTGAAGAGCAAGAGGAAGAATCTGAAGAGATTGATTCCAGAGAAGTGAACCACCCCCCAGATGCTATGGGCCAGCGCAACACCCCTGAGTTTGACCAGTTGTTAAGGGCTGAGTTGTGCCTTCCCCCTAAAAAATGCATATGTTGACGTCCTACTATCTGTTAGTACCTCAGAAGGTAACCGTTTGCATAGAAAGGATCTTTACAGACTAGCTAAGTGAACATGAGGTCATAGGTTGGGCCGTAATCCAGTTTGACTGGTGTCTTGATAAGAAAACATGGACACAGACACAGAGGGAAGATGGTGTGAACACGTTGGAGAAGATGGCCACCTCCAAGAGGAGGAGAGACAGTGGAACCAGACCCTTCCCTCACAGCCCTCAGAAGGAATCCACCCTGCCAACACCTTGATCTTGGATGCGTGGCCTCCAAAAGGGTGAAAAAATAAATTTCTTTGGCTTAAGCTCCCCAGGTACTTCGTTATGGCAATCCGAGGATACCAACACTCCAGTTGAAAACACAGCGCCTCTGTCTCAGAGGTATGGGAGGGACGAGGAGGGAGCCTTCATCTTCTTTCTCCAAGAGGCGAACTCCTGGTGCACTGTCTGGCTTCTTCAGCTCATCCCTAAGACCCTTTGGCTTAGCCTATGAGCCATCCAAGCAGAAAGCCCTCCTGTGTGGTCTAGCATTTTATTTTATTTTTAATTTCAGAATATTATGGGAGTACAAACATTTTGGTTACACGCAACGTCTTTGCCTCGTCCAAGCCAGAGCTACAAGCGTGCCCTTCCCCCACGCAGTGCACTCTGCATCCATTAGTTGTGAGGTCGGCCACCCCCTCCCACCTGACCAGCACCCAGGGAATACTGTTCTTCCATGTGAGCACCTTAGTGTTGCTCAGTTAGTACCAATTTGGCGGTGAGTACATGTGGTGCTTTGTTTTCCATTCTTGTGATACTTCACTTCGAAGGATGGGCTCCAGCTCTATCCAGGATAATACAAGAGGTGCCAGATCACCATTGTTTTTTGTGGCTGAGTAGTACTCCATGGTATACATATACTACATTTTATGAATCCACTCATGTATTGATGGGCACTTGGGTTGTTTCCACATCTTTGCAATTGTGAATTGTGCCGCTATAAACACTCGAGCGCAGGTGTCTTTATTACAGAATGTCTTTTTTTGCTTTGGGTAGATGCCTAGTAGTAGGATTGCTGGATCAAATGGTATTTCTATTTTTAGTTCTTTGCAAGATCTCCAAATTACTTTCCGCAGGGGCTGTACTAATTTGCAGTCCCACCAGCAGCGTAAGAGTGTTCCTGTCTCTCCACATCCACGCCAGCAGTTGTTGTTTTGGGACTTTTTGATAAAGGCCATTCTCACTGGAGTTAGGTGATATCTCATTGTTTTTGATTTGCATTTCCCTAATGATTAGAGATGCTGAGCACTTTTTTATGTTTACTGGCCATTATTCTGTCTTCTTTTGAAAAGTTTCTGTTTATGTCCTTTGCCCACTTTTTCATGGGGTTGTTTGATTTTTTTCTTGTTAATTTTCTTAAGTTCTATACAGATTTTTGTTATCAGCCCTTTATCGGATGTGTAGCATGCAAATATTTTCTCCCATTCTGTAGGTTATTTGTTTGCTCTTGTGATAGTTTCTTTGGCTGTGTAGAAGATTTTTAATTTGATCAAGTCCCATTTATTTATTTTTGTTGCTGCTGTGATTGCCTTTGGGGGTCTTCTTCAAAAATTCTTTCCCTAGGCCAATGTCTACAAGAGTTTTCCCAACATTTTCTTCTAGAATTCTTAAGGTTTCACACCTTAGCATTTTAAACTGTGATTGTGAATATGACTTCCACCCAGGGCCACTTCTGTGTGAGTCTGTTGGTGCTTGGTGTGTTTAGCACTCAAGCCCATTTTCACCAACAAATATTTATGGAGCCTCTACCCTGGCGCAGGCTCTGTGTTTTAGGGGAAAGTGTGTGCTGGACTTCATTTAACAGCCTGTGACAGACATTATAATGTTCACTTCCACACAGGAGACCAGCCCACCTGTGACTAGGAGGGTCATGTGACTAATTCTGTCCAGTGGTCTTTGAGGAGCAATGACAGGTTTCCCTTCTGTGACCAAGCACTTAATGGCTGATGTGAGACCCTTTAGGCTCACTTGCCTTGTTCTGATGGTCATGGGGCTGTGTAAGCCTGACTCTCATTGAAAATGCCACGTGAGCAAGAAATAAACTTATTCTAAATAACTAAAATCATCTCTGATCTGTTCTAGGAGTATAACTTATCCTGGAAAGCCAGCATCTAATGGTGACAACAACATATAAATATTTTGCTTCTTGTGCATGACATGTGGTTTGCTTGTTGAAGGTGTTTTGGGGATTTTTTTTAAAAAAGTATTTTTGGTGCTTTTCTTTGGGGGAGGCTTTTACTTTTACCTTTAGCAAGTTCTTACTATATACCAGACACTGTGTTTTGTATTCATGATCTCAGTGAATCCTCTAAGGGAAAGAATTCCTTCATTTATTCATTGATGCCACAAATATTTATTGGGTGAAGGAGACAGATGTGGTTGTCCCTAACCTCATGGAGCTTACAGTGCAGTATGTGCCAGGGTGTTGGGGCAGATGTAATCAAACAATCCAATAAAATAGTGCACCCATGCAAACTGCAACTGGGTCTCGGAAAGAATAAGCACAGATCTATGAACAGGTGTAACAAGGGAATCTGACCTGGACTGAGGTTAAGGTGACAGATTAGGGAACGTGCCCTTGAGAAAGGGTCTGAAGGGTGAAGTAGGATAAGCCGAGGCTAACGGCAGTGTCATTCCCTGTACTGCTGAGAAAGCTCATTTTCCTACAGTGATGGTTTGTAAGTGGCAGACTGGGATTTAAACCAAGGTCTGTCTAACTCCAAAGCCAACTCCCTCAACTACTGTACTCTAGCTGTATCTTTGTATTCAAAGTGAGTTCTTCAGTACTTAAGAGAATTTATTTAGATTTTTAAGCACTATTCTCATCAAAAGATACTGTAGTCTCAGGATTGTAAGCAAAACTGGAATTATTGGGTTTAAGGTGTTTTCTCAGTCACCCAACTACGTGAGTATGTAGGCATATTTTAAATGTTTGAGTAAATCTTATTGGAGGTGGATTCAAACGTGCCATTGCACAAGCCACTTAAGAAATAGAGAAAATATAAATAACTCAACGCAGCATCAGCTAAACCAGCAATAAAAACAGCAATTAGAATCAATTTTTGAGCCACGATCAAAAAGCTCTACCCCACTCCCCACACATCTCTTCAAAACAGATGATACGTTAATTCTCAGCTCCTTGCAATTCATGTTGTCTGTTCTCCAAAGGCATTCTACAGCACAGCATATCAGTATGGATAATTATACCATGCTTACAAAGCATTTTTTAAGTAAAAAAAAAACTGTGGCTGGAGGAACAGGACAGTTGTTAGCAAAAATAAGGAGGCAGAAGTTGTAAGATGGAAGAAAAAGAGGAAAACTGGAAATCAAGATTCTCCCCCTGCCTTTCTGGACTCTGATTAAGCTAATATACACTCTCATTTAATTCTTGTTTTAAAAAAACACAAAATCAAAAACCTTGGGGCATAGATGTTTCTCAGTTCAGGGTTTTGGGTTGCAAGTAACAGAAACTGACTAAGGCAAAAAACAAATGTATTATTATATAAGGTGCTCATTAGTGGGAAGACTGACGAACCCTGGGATTTAAACAGACAGATGCTTCTGGTAGAATAAATTGTTCATCATTCTCACCGAGGTTCCCCCACCCCCCACCAACTGAATTGGCAGCCAATGGACTGAATTGGCAGCCATAGAATCTTGTGACTAGGACCCTTTGCTCAGAATTCCATATCCTAGGTCACAAGCCTACCCCTGGTCTGTTCTAGAATGTTGTCAGGGAGCATCTGCAGCAGAGGTGTCCAGGGCTCTTTCAATTTCTGAAGTAGGAGGGCAGGGCTTGTAGATTACGGACCTACATGGCCACATCACAGTGGAGAGATAATTCCTCCAAAATGCAATTTGGGTTTTTGTTACAAAGGGAGACTAGAAAACAGACAGAAAAGAAAAGAGAAAGGAAGGGACGGGGAAGGGGAAGGGGAAGGGGAAGGGGAAGGAAAGGAAAGGAAAGGAAAGGAGTTAGACAGACCTTGGTTTAAATCCCAGTCTTGTAAACCATCACTGTAGGAAAATGAGCTTTCTCAGCAGTACAGGGAATGACACTGCCGTTAGCCTCGGCTTATCGTACTTCACCCTTCAGACCCTTTCTCAAGGGCACGTTACCTAATCTGTCACCTTAACCTCAGACCAGGTCAGATTCCCTTGTTACATCTGTTCATAGATCTGTGCTTATTCTTTCTGAGACCAAGTTACATGGGTGCACTATTTTATTGGATTGTTTGATTACATCTGCCCCAACACCCTGGCGCATACTGCACTGTAAGCTCCATGAGGTTAGGGACAACCATATCTGTCTCCTTCACCCAATAAATATTTGTGGCATCAGTGAATAAATGAAGGAATTCTTTCCCGTAGAGGATTCAGTGAGATCATGAATACAAAACACAGTGTCTGGTATACAGTAAGAACTTGCTAAAGGTAAAAGTAAAAGCCTCCCCCAAAGAAAAGCACCAAAAATACACTAAAAAAAAATCCCCAAAACACCCTCAACAAGCAAACCACATGTCATGTGCAAGAAGTAAAATATTTCTCTGGAGACTTACTCTATTCCGGGTATTGTGCCAATCCCATTTGTGGTGATCAGGAAAATGTATCCTGCAGGCCTCCAGCTACAAGGAGCGTAATTGGCCAAGAGCCCAAGAGCCCCCTGAAAATCTATCACTGCATTTGCACGGAGGCCACGCTTCCCATGGATTGCATCCAACCAATGTTTCAGAGCAGCGGGAACACAAAGGCCCATTCCTGGGAGACGTGAGATTCCTCTAACAGCCAACTTTGGCTCAAGAGCTCTGGTGGCCTTCTGACACAGCAGGATGGTCTAGGACACGTTCACCCAACCTTTTGTCCCTCTCTCTTTCCCTTGGGGTCTGACTCTCACTGTGGTGTTTTGGCCCCTCCAGCCTTCCCCAGCTCCCACATCATTTTCTTTCACTGGCATTTCCCCTAATAAAATCCTCGCATATTTGATCCTGTCTTGGTGTCTGCATCTCAGAGGACTGGGACTAACACGAGCAAGGCCAAAAGCAGTCTAAGAAAACAGGCAGTCAAATGGGGATTTAAGACTGTCTCATCCACCGCCCAGCAGGTGAAAAGGATGGTGTCCTAGTTAGCAGATGGAGCATTGTGGCCGAATTGCTAAAAATTTTACTGATGGCAACAAGGGAAAATGTCCCAGTGGGAGGAAATGCTGCAGCAAGTGTAGCCATAGAGGCGATTGGAAAATAAGGGGCCAAGAGTGCTTACGAAGTCAGCAGAGTTGGCTGGTGACTACCTTGTGTTGCTGCCCCGCAGAAGGATAATGAGGAACCGAGGGCTGTTAGCAAACAATTAACGGCAAAGTGGGAACCAGAGAGCCTCCGAGGTAGCGAACAAAGAGGCCTTTGTGTTCTACAGCGGAAGGGCAGACAGAGCTGAGCAGCGGACTGAGGAGCTAATTGTTAAGTTTGAGTGCTCGAGGTAGGGAAAAACTTGAGATTCTGAAACATAAGGCCAAGACATCTGGATGTTTGCCCCTGAGAATATAGATTCTGCAACACACACATACCACTGGACTCTCTGCGTTTGCAGAGGCAGCCTGCTCTTCCATAGTCAGAGCTACACTGTGCTGAAAGGTGCCACAGAAGCTTCTCCCTGACAAAGCAACAGCCACCTCCCTCCCTCAAGAGCTGCTCTTACCTTCTCTCCTGGATGCCAGGCCAAAAACTAGGGCCAAATCCCAGGACAACCTGGCTGGAGACATGCTAAGCCTGATAAAAGAGAGAAGAGACTATACGTCTAAGGAATTTAAAGACTTATCTAGCATATACGGCCATGTAGCTTCCCCAAGACCACCCCCAGTCAGTGTCTGAACATGGCAGGGATACCAAGACAGGCCTGTTTCCTAGGAGACATTGAACTCCTATGATTGGTAAGGATACAGAGATGGAGATGGAGATAGAGATGGAGCGATATGAGTTCAGTCTTCTGTAAAATATAATCTGCACTTCCATGCACGCACACAAAAAAGGATAGGAATCTAAAAGAAATTAGTGAAAATCTACGTAAGACATTTTCAAGAATGTTTGTTCTTTATTCATAATAGCTAAAAACCGGAAACAACGCGATGTTCATCAATAGATAAATTGTGATATAAGATATTAATGCAATGGAATATTACACAGCAATGAAAAAGAATATAGCTATATGCAACAAGATAGGTGGATTTCACAAATATAATGTTGAGTAAAAGAAGCTAGGCCCACAAGGGATATTATGTATGAGTCCATTTATATTAAGTTAAAAAAAATCATTGAGTCTATTGTAAGAGGAACCACAATAATGGTACCTGGGTCCAGGGAGGTAGGGTGATGAACACTGACCAGAAAAGGGCATGAAGGAAGGAGGTTTAGTAGAAGTATTCTTTTTATTTTGATCTAAGTGGTGGATACTTGAATGTATAAGTAAAAATTCACTTTAAGTTGGGTACTTAAAAAGTGTGTACTTTATCATATGATCGTTATACTTCAATAAAAAGTTTAAAATTCAATAAAAAGGAGAAGAAGAAAAGACACCAAAATTGTTCACTGGCTATCTCCGATTGATGGAATTAAGGAGAATTTACAATTCTTTCATTACAATTTTCTGCATTTTCCCAATTTTCTGCATAGGATATATTTGTCAGAAAGCAAAAGGAATAAAAGTTATTCTCTGGAAGGGAAATATATCATGGAGTAATGTGCAAACTTCACTCTGATGTCAGATACCAGGTACTTTGCATGCAAAACTGGTGTCACCAACTGTCTGGGCCACAGAAACATTCTTACTCTTTGTCCTGGTTTTGATCAATTCATCACAATCCTAAAGCAGTAACAGCATTGACAATATAGTTGAGTAATTCTCCTCCCAGTAATGTTCTCTGGAAATTAAAACTTGAGTCTGTAATTTGGAACCCAAAAGCTATGGTACTTTAAGAATTTAGCCCCACTGTATATTGTTTCTTGAAAAGTACCAACAATGCCTCAAATCAAACCACAATTATAGACCTGTAAACATAAAGCCATTATTATGTCTGGGCAACTGCCTCGATTCCACTGGCATTTTAATCGTTGTTTTCTGATACCGAAGTTACTAATGCTTTTGTCGCCCCTTAATGACTACCCTTAGCAAACAAATTCTGTGCCTTACAATTAAGCAATTTTCTTCCTAATTATGGCTTTTTCCAATTTTCACATGAAATGACAAAAAATTCATGTTTTGCCCTAGAACTAGCTTATTAGTTAATGAAAACTTGTCTAATGGCAGCCTTTTAGATACCCTGTCAAAATTAAAAGCAGCATTCAGCGAAGAGAGAGGTTGCTTTCATATTAACATTCAAAATTAATGTCTGGGTAGGGTCTGGGAATGAAACGTAGGAGGCATAATTTCTTCCAAAAAGATTAAAATAGATATTCTTTCTGGAGTCCACGGAATTTAAAATTGTTAAATTAATATCTCTCTCCCTTCCTGCAGCCCACCCCAGTTTTACCTTAATTTGTACCTTTTTCTGTGCCCCTGACATATACTCATCCCCTGAGATTTAAACAGGAGAATAGGAAAGGATTAATCTCTGGAGTTAGGATCTGGAAATTTCAATATTTCTCTCTCTCTTTTTTTTTTTTTTGAGACAGAGTCTCACTCTGTTGCCCTAGCTAGAGTGCTGTGGCATCAGCCTAGCTCACAGCAACCTCAAACTCCTGGGCTCAAGCAGTCCTTCTGCCTCAGCCTCCCGAGTAGCTGGGACTACAGGCACTCGCCACCATGCCCAGCTAATTTGTCCTATATATTTTTAGTTGTCCAGCTAATTTCTTTTTATTTTTTTCTTAGTAGAGACGGGGTCTTGCTCTTGCTCAGGCTAGTCTTGAACTCCTGAGCTCAAACGATCCACCCGCCTCGGCCTCCCAGAATGCTAGGATTACAAGCGTGAGCCACCGTGCCCGGCCAATTTCAATATTTCTGTATAATCAACTATCAGGGTACCTAATTCTCCATGTAGGGTTAGATTATTTAACTTCACTTCCAATCTCCACCCGCTGTCCAGACATAGTTGGTATGCTGCCTTCGCTGGCAAGGACACACTGACCTAAGACGAATCTCCTACCTGTTCTTTGGTTTTTGAACCATAAACACAGCATGCTGGGAACAGAATCTAATATCATCCCCCAAACAAGCATCCCTATTCTCTCTGGCAGATGCAGTCTGGTTCACTTGGCTGGGTTTGTTAATAATACAGAGAGAAAGCGAACTTTATCAAAAAGTAGTGACTCATTTTTCTCATCCAGTAAAATCCATAAAAGATTTAGGCATGACCCAAACAATTTACATCTTAAATATTCATGCCCTAGTCCCAGGCCTGAAATGACATTTAAATTGTGTCTGGGGAATTTGTTATGAGCTGACTGCCATGGCCCATTTTGAGGGGCTTCAAAGACTGGGAGAGAGAAAGAGGAATATTCAGACCTGTTTTCCATTTCAGAGATTTACGAGGCAGCAAATGAAATTCACTCCTGCTCTCAGACGCCCTCCTGGGAAAAGAAACATTGTCCGAATCCAGTAAATAAGGCGCTCTGTGTCAGCAAAGACTATAGTGGATGATATTAATATTCAAGTGATCCTAAGGTTTCTCAGATACGTTCTTTTAAAGCAGGATTTCTCAACCTCAGAACTATTGACATTTGGGACTGGATGATTCTTTATGGTGGGGGACTATTCTGTGCATTGTAGGATGTTTAGCAGCATCCCTGACCTCTACCCAATAGGTGCCAGGAGCACTCCCTCCCTGGTTGTGAAAACAAAAAAGGTCTCCAAAACATGGCCAAATGTCCTCTTGGTGGAGGGTATGGAGGTGGAGTGGGGCAGAAGACAAAAATCTCCTCTGGTTGAGAACTACTGCTTCAAAGGCAAAGAACGCTTGTCTGTGCTTTATCCTACACTGAATGAGTTGACTTTTTTTTTTTTTTTGGACTTTTTGTTGAAGTGTAGCATGCATATAGAAAAGTGTGTGAATCGTAAGTGTACAGCTCAATGAACCTGAACATTTCTACACTACCAGAACCCAAGTCAAGAAACAGAACATTGCCAGTTCCCCAAAAACCTGCTGTGAGCTTCCTTGTGGTGACTACCTCACCCACCCATAGGGCACAACCACCCTCCTGACTCTCACAGGACGGCTGAGCTTTGGTTGGGCTACTTTTTACATAGGAATTATGTCACCTTCCTGTAGCCATCATTCATGAGACAAAAAATAAATAAAAATGAGTTGAGTGACTCAATAACAAAAATGTACAGATCATCTACTTGGTTGGTTCTAGGCACTATTTTATTTTAAACATTGGGGATACTGCCCTCATGGAGCTTCTATTCTAGGGGAAGACAGGCATCAAATGGGTTAACCAATAAAATAATCAAGACACTTACAGACTGTAATACATTTGAGGAGAGAGATTTGACAAGGTCGTATAATAAGGAGTTCCAGAGTGGGGCAAGAAGGGAACCACTCAAGGCATGGGCATCACAGATTTATGAGGAGCTAGTATTTGAGCTACAGCATGAATAAAGACAAGAAGAATGGGGAGAAGAATATTCTAAGTAGAGGAGACCACGAGAAAAAGTCCCTGAAGGAGAAGTGAGCATGATGTGCTGCAAAATGAAAAAGAAGGCAAGTGTGGCCAGACCATGCTGAGCAAACTCAAGATCAGCAAGAGAAGATGTTGGAGAGGTAGGTGGGAGCTAGACCACGGGGGCCTTGCAGGCAGAGCAAGGAGGTTGAAGTTTATTCAAAGCACAATGGAAAGAGGTCATAGGGTCTGAGGAAGGGCGTGACACGATCTGGTTTATCTGTTAGTAAAAAGTAACGCAAAAGAAGCTAAATCACACTGATCCCACTCAGGAACGGCCCCTAAGCAAGTTGGAAAGTGGCTGAAAGATCATGGCAAACCTTCCGTCTATCCTGCCTTCCTTCACTTTGCTAAATACTTGCTCCCTGGCCTCTTTGTTCTGGACATTTAAGGAGCCCCCAACCATTCTTCTTGCTCATAACCACTGCCTCCTCTCCTCCCCAACAAAACAACCCCTGTGGAAAATAATTTGGAGGTATCTCAAAGAGCTAAAAATAGAAATACCATTTGATCCACCAATCCCACTACTAGGCATCTACCCAAAGGAAAAAAAGACATCCTATAAATAAAGACATCTGCACTCAAATGTTTGTGGCAGCACAATTCACAATTGCAAAGATGTGGAAACAACCCACATGCAATACATGAATGTATTAATAAAATGTGCTATATGTATACCATGGAATACTACTCAACTACAAAAAACAACGGTGATCTAGCACGTCTTGTATTATCCTGGATAGAGCTTGAGCCCATCTTTCAAAGTGAGGTATCACAAGAATGGAAAACCAAGCACCACATGTACTCACCACCAAATTAGTATTAACTGATCAACACTAAGGTGTTCACATGGTGGTAATACTCATTGGGTGCCGGTCAGGTGGTGGGGGGTAAACTCACTACTAATGAAGACAGAGTGCACTGTATGGGGGAGGGGCATGCCTCCAGGCCTGGCTTGGGTGAGGCAAAGGCATTACATGTAACCAAAATGTTTGTAGCCCCATAATATTCTGTGATAATAATAACAAATTTTGAACCAAAGACAAGTTTTATGCAACATGTTCACCAACTCTCTTCATTATCTCACAACCATTAAAAAAATGCTGATCCACTGGTTGAGCAACTTGTTTTGACCAACACTATGATGGCAGAATTGATCCAGTCTTATTTAAAATCCACGCCTTGCCTTTATCACTTGTAGAAAAAGAAATCATTGATTAGTAAGTACCTGAAATGCACCTGGTACTTTACTGTTCTCTAAAAACACAAGCTTCTGGAGTACAGTGATCCTATCTTGGTTTCTATCTTCAGCACCTTGGACAGTGCTCACCACCCAGTAAGTGCTCGACGAATTCAATCACACACTGGAAAGAGAAGACATAACCCAGCTGTCCGTAAGACCTATGACTCTAAGAAGAGGTAGAAATTTGAAACATTTTAAAAATTCATGGAAAATATTCCATACATGAAAAGTATTCATGAAAAACAGGGCGAAAGACAACATAAGCCACCTTAAAGTTAATGTTAACTCGGAGGTTAATGGGTTTAACCTCCGAGCTCTGGAAATCCACAACCCAGCTCACAACATCTGTTCCCTGAGGCATATTGCTCAGGCCACTCACTTACTCAACATGCCAGGCCAGCTTTTCCTCCCTGTGGGGATGCCCTTGGACTCAGTCTAGCTGCCCATTTAATCCCTTGCCACAACTGAGGAACCTAAGAATTTTCCTGTCCTTAAGTCAGAAAGTCAACTTTTATCAATAAAAGTCCATTACCCTCATGTGGGAAGTGCCCTGCTGAACCTACTTTGTGGTCATCTAAGTATTAGGAGGAAGAAAACAGAGTCAATGTCTTGTTTAGATATTTTAGCAGATAGCCATACCCCAGCAGTCAAATCTTCTTTCTCAAGCCAGGAAAGAATTCAGTCTCTGCTTCTAAGAGACCATAGGAGCATAAATGGTCATAGTCCAATACACTGTCAATAAAGACATAATCATCACTCCTTTGTTTCTTACCTACTGAACCTCTCTTCTTTATGATGCTCCACCTTGGTCTATAATAACAGAATATCTAAGACTGGCTAACTTATAAAGAAAAGAGGTTTAATTAGTTCACAGTTCTTCGGGCTGGGAAGTTCAGGGCATGGCTTCTTGCTTCTGGCAAGAGCTTTCATGCCGCATCATAACACAGTGGAGAAGGTCAAAGGGGAAGTGGACACATGCAAAGAGGGACCAAATAGGAGGAGGAAACTTGCTTTATAACAACTGGCTCTCTCAGGAACTAATCCACTCCCGGAGAACTGATCCAGCCTCATGAGAGCGAGAACTCACTATCCCTCCAAGCCATTTGCGAGGGGTCTGATGCCATGACCCAAACACTTCCTACTGGGCCCCTCCTTCCAACACCATCACATGGGAGATCAAATTTCAATATGAATTTTGGTGGGGACAAACAAACCATGTCCAAACCATAGCACACCCCTAGGTCCAAAAAGCTATCACAGTCCCACCAAAGCCCTACAAACACCACCTAACAGAAGTAAGGGCAGTCAAGTCGAAACTCCCTTGAGTTGAGTCCCAGATCTGCCTCTTACTAGCTGTGTGACCTTTAGCAAGTCACTTCACTTCTCTGAGCCTTTACTTCCTCAGCAGCAAAATGAGGATAATATAAGTACACACTTTATAGGACTGTAGTGAGTTCTAAAAGAGATAATGTGTGCAAATGCTCGTAAACTGTCGTTTGCATTGCCACTATTCTAGTCAATCAACCACAAATGCTGTCCTCACTGCCTTTGTTCATCCCCATGATGAATGTTTGATCACATTTTCCCCTTTCGCCTTGAGGGCCTTCTTCTCCACAGCACCTCACTAACTCCATGGATTTGAGCTTTGCAGAACCCTTCTCTAACCACCCCAATTAGTGGTTATCATAATAATATCAGCTAATATTTACAGAGGGCTTACTATGTACATGGCATTCGCCAAGCATGTTACACGTGCAATCTTCAATCCTCGCACAATCCTGCAATGTACCTTCCACTGTAGACTCCATGTTACAGATGTAAAAACTGGTTCTCAGACAGTGAAGTAGCTTGCCCAAGATCACGCCATGAATAAGAGATGAAGTTGTGATTCATATCTGGGCAGTCTATCTCCAGAGCCTTGTCTTCCATCCAATATTCTAAAATCTTCTCTCTCCCTTCAGAAAACCGTATGTAGTAAGCCTGGGCCTCATCGTTCTCTAAGGTTCCAAGTGGTTTAATATTCGATCTTGAACTGGACTACTTGATCCTTAAGGGCAGGGTTACCCTCCCTGTCCTGAGGTCTAGCAGAACATCTAGTCTGATGCTGTATACCTAGTAAGTCCTTGCTGGTTGAATAACTCGAACCTCTTCCTTTCTTCTTGCCAGAAACTATCAGTTAAAGAAACTACGATCATTGAAAATGACCTCATTTCCTACCACTCTCCCTCTCCCTCCTTCTGGTCCAGCCACACTTGGCCTCTTCGCTCTTCCTCAGACATACCAGGGACTTTGCACTCGTTGGTTTTGCTTTCCGTGATGTTCTTCCCATGGATATCCCCATGGTTCACTGTCTTGCCCCTTCAAGTCTTTGCTCAAAAGTCTCCTTCTCCTAGAAACCTTCTCTGACCTCCCTGTTTAAAACAGAAACCTCCTCCACTCCTTCCCTGCTTTCCTTATCTCCCTCCCTTGCTTAATTTTCTCCATTAAATGTATTACCTCCCAATGTACTATCTACTTTTCTTTTTATGTTGCTTAATGTCTATTTCTCTGCACTGGAATATAAACTAGCAAAAAGGCCAAGACTGGAACCCCTATTCCAGTTTCTACCACATTGTATTAAAGGCCTACTCCTGATTGCCCAGTATAGGTACTTTTGCCTGTTTTATTCACTTCTCTCCCCCCAGCACCCAGAAGAAGACCTGGAATATGGTAGGTGCTCAATAAATATATGTTAAGAAATACTTCTGTCCCTTGCTTGAACTTACCTCTTTCCACAGCAGAAATTCTGCATAGAAAAACGTAATTTCTCTTCCACTTTCTAGGTCCTTTAAGTAGCCCAAAGAAACAACCCTTTCCTTCCATCAGCCCAGAAGGTATGAGAAAGCCAGGAATTATGTCTAACAAGGAGGCAGAGGCCAAGTGGTCTTCACTGAGGGAGACAGAAATCAGTGGGCTCCACCTGATTTATATAATACGTTACTGCAAGGTAGGAGTCCGTTTCTCTGAAAGAAAAACAGTCTGGAAGATGAACAGGTCTATAGTCTGAGGAATATTATCCCAACAGAAGCAAGCCCCATTCCGTGATTAGCTCCCCCAGATTTACCACCTGTTGAACAGGGACAAAAGAGCAAAGCCTTCGGACCACACCGGACTTCACCTTGCACTTAGGCTTTCTGAGTTTAAAGTAGTGTGCTATATTTTTTTTTCAGACAACTATAAAAGTGCCTTTCATTTGCAGCATGGTGCCTGTTTCACCTCAGAGTTGTCTAAAGCTTTACAAACATTTCCCTGCCATCAATGTCCCCAAAGTTCATGGAGGGTGAATATAGTCTAACTCAAAAGGACGTCTTTATCCTCATGAGAAAAGAGACTCTGCTAGCCAGTGACCTGCTCTAATTGATGTCTCCAGGGACGCTCCCCCACTCTCTGCCCTGGCAGAGTCAGGGCTTGGCATTTAATATGGTGCAGAGGAAAGAGAACTAGAATCCCAGACCCGGCTTTTTTACTGCCTCCTCATTAGACCTTTGGAGCAAGTTAATTAACTTTGCGGGACCTCAGTTTCACGGGGCACTTATCATTGCGTTAAGGAGAAAGAGGTAATATCAGGTGAAGGCAAAGCCAGAAGTCAAACCCAGGTCTTGACCTTTCTGCCCCCACCCCAGCCTGTGATCCTCACCCCGGTATTATATTACCTCCCCAATCACCTTTACGGCCTGCTTCTCCCTTCCCCGTCTACAATTTTAGTTTCTCCAAGGCAACTTTTTTTTCCAAGTTATGTGGGCGATTTTGACAAAACCACACATTTTCTTCTTTGATATCATCTGAAATAATCATAGTCGCGACTGCATGTCGCGCTTCTGATCAAAAAGGCAAGCACAAATGTTATGTCTTCCAAGAGTCAATTTACACAAATTACATATCAGATGAAACCAGTGCCCAAGGAGGCATTGTGTCTGGAGAAGAGAAAGACAGTGTACGCGTCAGAAAACAGCCCGAGCACGGCTCAGAGAGCTTTAAAAATGGGATGTAGCAGCAAGCGGGAGGCGAGTGCAGATCGCGAAACATGTTCCTCTCTTACAGAGTCACTGTTTTCTGGTTTAATTAGAATCAGATAGTGTGCAATATAATCATCACCTGATAACACAATTCCGTCAAACATGGAAGAGTAATATTCAAGTGACTGAAGCATGAACATAATTCACCTCAAGCAAGGGAGAGAAATTGTATTAGCAAATGCCGCCAGATCCACTAATTAATTTGCTATATTATGCATGACAGGAAACAGCGTGGAACAGGGAAAAGAAAGGTTGGTTTTTCTGAGTTAGGGAGGGAGGGATGGACGTGCTTCCCCATAATTTATTTCTGCAATTGGTTCATTATTTGATCAAGGATTGGCTAAAAGGGGATTCCACAGGGTAGAAGGAGAGCAAGGCAATGAGCTGGTGGAGCCAGTGTATGTATCCAGTTAGCAGATGTCAGAACCACTCTGCCTCCCCGCTTGCTATCTTCATTCAGAGAGCCTCCTTCTCCACGGAAACGCTCATCAGTGCCCTGCTTCTCTACAAACCCAAGAAATGCGCAAATTAGCAGACGTGTCCCTTGGCCAATTCATCAGTGCAATTTGAGAGAGCTTCGACTCTATTATGCCTCCTTGTCTCCCGTTATTATTGCACTTCTAAGAAAGGCAAGTGAAATAATATCAAGTTATTTTTTAAATTTAATTAATTTTTAAATTGACAAAAGGTTGTACATATTTATCATTTACATGTCTTGAAATGTGCGTACATTGGGGACTAGCTCAATTAAGCTGATTAACATATGCATTACTTCACATACCTATTTTCTGTGGGGAGAACGCTTGAAATCTTCTCTCTTAGCAATTTTCAAGAATACAATGCATTGTCATTAACTATAGTCACCCTATTATACAATAGATCTCTTGAACTTATTCCTCCTAACTGAAATTTTGAATCTTTTGACCAACATTTCCCCCAACAACCAGCCCCCCAGGCCCTGGCAGATACCATTCTACTCTGCTTTTTTATTATATAGATTCCATATATCAGTATTGAGTATGTGTGGTTATTTGTTTTTCTGTGCCTGACTTACTTCTTTTAACATAATGTCTTCCAGATTCATCTATGTTGTTCCAAATGACAGTATTTCCTTATTTTTTAAGGCTAAATAGTATTCGTCTGTGTATATGTGTGTGTGTGTCTGTGTGTGTGTGTGTGTGTTTGTGTTTATGTGACATTTTCTTTATGCATTCAACCACTGATGGACACTTAGGTTGATTCCATATCTTGGGTATTGTGAATAATGCTACAATGAACATAGGGGTAGAGATATCTCTTCGATATATTGATATCATTTCCTTTGGGTATATACCTAGTAGTGGGATTGCTGTATCATGTGGTAGTTCTATTTTTAATTAGAACTCTATCCTATTTTTCATAATAGCTGTACTAATTTACATTCCCACCAACAGTGTGCCACGGTTCCAATTTTTCCACATACTCACCAACATCTATCTTTTTAAATACAGCCATTCTTGCCTTGAAGGAACAGACCCTCACAAGGTTGGAAATTTAATTATATCCTTCAACGTACATATTGATAATAATCTGGATTAAGATCATTAGTACACACCTTCCAGTTATTTATCTATAACTTTTTACATACTCTTTAAAAATCCCTGGGTTCAAACAGAGCTCAACTCTTAGCTCTGCCACTGCATAATCTTTGCCAGGTCACTTAGTCTCCCTGAGCTGCAGTTCTCTCATCTGTGCACTGAAGATGTAATGATTGTATCTACCCTGTTACTGATATAACACTCATCAAGGGTTTTGTGCAATAACTGGCCACCTTGTCAGTCTGCCATATTGCTGCTTGTGCTGCTTAAAACGTAGGTGAGAGTGCAATAAGCTGGGCACAGCTGACCTGTGCTGGAGACCCCTCTGGCACTATCACTCTCCAGGAATGGAATAAGCTCCCCCTTTGTCTGCCACATCCCAGCGGAGACCATTTGGAAAATTTGCCGAAGATGTAGATGTAACGAAAAGAAAGAAAACCACCAAGAGTAACTCCCAACTAGTAAGATGTTATATTTTAATCCAACCATATCAATCATGACATTAAATGTAAATGGTCTAAACATGCACATTAAAAGACAAAGATTTACAGATTAGATTTTAAAAAGCAAGACCCAACTATAAGCTATCTACATGGGACCCACTTCAAATATAAAATATATAAGTTAAAAGAATGGAAAAATACATACCAAGCAAATAATATCCAAGCCTATATATTGATTAAAATGAATAGTTTTAAAATATAACAAAAAGAAAGCTGGGGGTGTTATAATAATATCAAGGTAGATATCAGAACAAGAAATATTATCAGAGGGACTTCACATAATGACTAATTCACCAAGAAGACATAACCACTGAAAATATGTATATACTTAACAAAAGTATATACTCTTAACAAAGCTGTTAACAAAAGAGCTTCAAAACACATAAGGCAAAAACTGATGAAGTTGAAATGATAAATATACATTTGCACTTGGAGATCTCATGATTTTTCTCTGAATAATTGATAGAACAAGTAGACAGAAAATCAGTAAGGATATACAACACTATCAACCAAGTTTACCTAACCAACATTTGTAGAATATTCCACTCAGTAACAACCAAATGTGCATTCTTTTCAAGTTCACATGGACCATTCAATAATATACTCTGGGCCAAAAGAACAAACTTTAGCAAATTTAAAAGAATTAAAATGAACAAAGTATGTTCTGTGAACATAATTAAATTAAATTACAAATCAATAACATAAACATCTCTGGAAAATATTCAAATACTTGGAAGTTAAACAACACCATTCTAAATAACCCAGGGATCAAACAGAAAGATACCGTGAAAATTAGGAAATATTTTGAATTTTATAAAAAATTTTGACAAATCAATGTTTGTGGAACATAGATAAAACAGTGTTTATAGGGAACTCAGTATCACTAAATGCTTATATTAGAAAATAAGGGTTTCAAATTATGACCTAAGCTTCCATTTTAAAAAACTAGGGGAAAAAAGTAAAACAAATTAAATCTAAGGCAAGCAGGAAAAATGAAATAATAAAGACCAGAGCAAGATCAATAAAACTAAAAACAGAAAAACAGTAGAGGAAAATCAATGAAACCAAAAGTTGGTTGTTTAAAAAGATCAATGAATTTAATAAACTGTGAGCCAAATTGATTAAGAAAAAAGAGAGAAGACATAAATTATCAATATCAAGAGTTAAAGAGATGACATCTCTATAGATACTGCAGATATTAAGATGATAACAAGGGAATATTATGAACAACTTTATGCCAATAAATTCAACCGTATAGATGAATTAAACAAATTCTTTGAAAAAACATAAATTTTCAAAGCTCACTCAAGAAGAAAAAGAAGATCAATATACCAAAATCAATTGTATACAATATACCAGTAATGAACAATCTGAAAATGAAATTAAGAAGACAATTTTGTTCAAAATAGCATCAAAAAGAATACTTAGGAATAAATTTAGCTAAAGAAATACAAGACTTGTATACCAAAAACTACAAAAATTGCTGACTAAATTACAAAAGGATTTAAATAAATGGATAGATAGTCCATGTTCATGGATTGGAAGACTCAATATTATTTTTAGCAAATTCTTCCAAAATTGGTCTATAGATTCAACACCATGCCTATCAAAATCCCAGTAGCCTTTCTCCCCATAAAGTTGATACTAAAATGTATATGAAAAAGCAAAGGACCCAGAATGGCCAAAACAACTTTGAAGAAAAAGAACAAAGTTGGAGAACTTGCACTTCCCAATTTTGAAATTTACAAACATTTATAATAAATATCAACAAAAGACATGAAACATTCAGAAAAAAAATATGTGCAAGATCTGTATAGTGAAAGCTACAAACACTGATGAAAGACATCAAGAAGGCCTAAATAAATGGAAACATACAGTATGTTCATGGACTGAAAGACTCAATATTGTTCAGTCGCCAGTTCTCCCCAGGTATAAATTCAATGCAATTCCAAAAAATGGGAGAAAAATCTTTGTAATCTTGGATCAAGCCAAGATATTTTAGATATGATACCAAAAGCATAATGTATGAATGAAAAAAAATGGATAAATGTGACTTGACCAAAATGTAAAACTTCTGCTCTTTGAAAGACATTGTTAAGAGAATGAAAAAGCAAGCCACAGACTGGGAGAAAATATATTCAAAATATGTACCTGATATCTGGACTCATATGCAAAATATACAAAGAACACTTAAAACTCAACAATACAAGCAACTCAGTTTAAAAAAAAATGAGCAAAATATTTGAACACAGAAAATATATGAATGGCAAATTAGCACCCAAAAAGAAGCTCAGCATCAGTTATCAATTAAAACCACAGTGAGACACCACTACCCATTGATTAGAATGGCTCTTTTTTAAAAAATGACAATACCATATGTTGTCAAGGATGTGAAACAAACCTAACTTTCATATATTTCAAGTCGGAATGCAAAATGGTATAGCTACTTTGGAAAGCATTTTGGCAATTTCTTAGAAAGTTTTGTACATACTTACCATGTGATTCAGCAGCCCCACTTCCAGACATTTACCAGTTAACATAAAAATGTATGTTCACACAAAATTTTGTGTGCAAATTTTTTAGCCATTTTTTTCATAATCACTCCAAACTTGGAAACAACCTTCAGCCGGTAAATGAATAGACAAACAGTCACATACCTATACAAATGGACTACGGCTCAGTAATAAAAACAAAGGAACCGTTAATACACACAACAACTAGTATGAGTCTCAAATGCTAACTGAAAAAAGGTCACGTTGTATGATTCCATTTAAATGATGTTCTGCAAACCTAGGGACAGAAAACAGATGAGTGGTTGCCAGAGACAGAGGGCAGAGGGAGAAGCTGACTTCAAAGACACACAGACAATTTGGGGAATGACTGAAATATTCTATATCTTAATTGTAACGGTAGGTACATGACTAGATGTGTTTGTAGAAATTCACAAAAGAACAAAGCTGGAGGCCCAGCACTTCCCAATTCCAAAACTTACTACCATCTACAATAGCACCAAAAGATATGAAATATTACGTATCTTAAAATGGGGTAAATTTTACTGTATGTAAGTTATATTCTACTAAAAGGATGAATTTTGCTGTATGAAACTATACCTCAATCATTTTTTAAAATGTGATGTCCATTTCTCATAGAGTAGTATCTAGAACCATGTCTGGTCCATAATGGATGCTTAATAAATATTTTTTGAATGGATACAGTCATTATTTGCTAGAACTGGCTTTTCGTCCTTGCAGTGGCTATTATTTTTGTCTTTTCAAAACCTCCTTTGTCCTCCCTCTGGGAGTAGACCCCTCCTCCCTCACCACAGCGATCAGGCCAGTCCAAGCAGGTGACTCAAGTCTGGACAATCAGAGTCTTTCCTTGGTATTTTTTCCCCCTTTCTGGAAATAAGACGTATGCTGGATCAGCCCAAAGCAGTGCCTCTTCCTATGCAGAAAAGCTGGTCCCAGAGCCTGCAGCTAACATGAGAGCAAGAAAAGCCAAATGGGGTTGAATCTCAGACCCAGATAGCCTGAGACCAGATCCACCTCTGTACCCTTTCCTAGATTTGGTTATGTGAAACAGGAAATATCCCCTCTCTTTAAGTAAAACTCGTTTCCATCATTTGCTACCAATGAGTCTTGAAAACCAGTGATAACAATAACAGTAAAAATAATAACAGGCAACAGGTATCAAATGTTTACTCTCTTCCAGGCGTATTCATTGACTTAAGAATCCTCACCACAACTCTATGAGTTCACTTTTTACCCAAATTACCTAGACGAGAAAACTGAGGAAACTTAAAGAGGTCAAGCAATCTGTCCAGGGTTACGCAAAACGTTTAGCCATACGGCATTATCTCAGTCCATTTTGTGTTGTTACCATACCTGAGGCTGGGTAACTTATAAAGAAAAAAAGGGTTTAGTTGGCTCTTGGCTCTGCAGGCTGGGAAGTTCAAAAAGCACAGTGCCGGCTTCCGCTCTGCTTCTCTTGAGGACTCTCCCGCTGTGTCTCAGCAAGGCGGAAGGTCAAAGGTGAAACAGACAGATGCACAGAGGCAAAACCCCCGAGGGGCACGTCCTGGCTTTATAACAACCCACTCTCAAGGGAACTAATACATTCCAGAATAATTTTAGATTTATAGAAAAGTTGAAAAAGAACAGCACAGACAATTTGGGGATCAAATCTCAACATGAGTTTTGGTGGGAACCCCATCCAAACCATGGCAGATACCATTTATTTTCTGTACTATAAGCTGATTAAGGATAAAACATTGAACTCCAAAACTGGTCTAAAGTGGTGGTTCTCAACTGTGGCTGCACATTAAAATCACATGGGTCACTTAAAAAACAATCCCATTGGTCAGTCCATGCCTTGGGACCAACCCTGTCAAAATGTGTGGGTTAAGACCCAAGCGTCAATATTTTTTTAATGCTCCCCAGGAGATTCCAATGTATGGCCAGAGCCAACAACCCCTGATGCAAAGATTTAGAACTGTCATTACCACCGATGGCACCTCCTGCATCTGCCTACCCCCGCCCTAAGGGAGAATATATTAATAAAAATGTACTTGGCTTTTCATAATTCCCAGAATTAAATTGGGATCTTAGTCAAAACACTTTGAAAACAGAAAAATAAGACTTCTGTGCAGGTGTTTCTTAGGGAGAAAAATATAGAGGTATTCTACGTTGATTCTTAAAGTGTTGTTTATTTGGGCCACAAAGGGAGTTAGAACAGGACAGCCTTAAACCCTATTAAGCCCTGGTGGCCCATGCCTCTTGCCAGTACAGCCAGCTATCAAAACAAGAGAGACACAGGAAGAATATCACCCTGACCTCAGTGGTACCCTAATCACTCCACATTCAGGTTTTAGCACCTGAGTCCTGGCTCTCACATAATAGCAACAATAACAAATGTCACCCAGCGGTAGTGCTTTCTGCCCTGTTTTAATCCCATTTTCTGGGAGTGTCTATGAGGACAAAGACTTTTTCTTTGGGGGAGAATTGCAGAAAGATAAAATTTGGGGTCTGTCATTGCATTTCTCCATTGGTCTGTCAATGGGTTGTAAGGAACTAATTCATCACTCCAATATTCTTTGCTTTCGCTGCAAAGAGAGTCGCTACTGAGGTTTGCAATGTGGCCTTTTAGTCAGAAATAAAGCTGTCCCTTTCTGAGCAAAAGAGTTTTATTGTATTCTCTTGATGAGACTGAGCTGCTCTGGCTTCTAGGCCCCAGGACAGAAAGAATGGCAGGGCCGAAAACACCAGTCTGCACCTGCAGGAAGGTTTGGATCCATCCTGCCAAGTAGATACGACCTTGTCCTTATTCTTCCAGCTTTAGGACTCCAGGACTAATTCTAGCTCTATTGAAGAAGCAGCCCCACCCTTGGGCCACCTTCTGTAAACGTCCTGTTTTTCATAAGTTTGTGTGTAACAGTAGGTGGATGTTAGCAACTCTACGTAGTGGTTAAGAAAATGAAGTTTGGACCCAGGCAGTCTTGGGTTCTGAATTAGTCTGCTTGGATTGCCATAACAAAATCCCACAACCTGAATGGCTTACACAGCAGAAATGAATTTGTTTCACACTTCTAGAGGCAAGAAGTCCAAGATCAAGGTACTGGAAAATTCACTTTCTCATGAGCTCTCTCGTCCTGGCTTGCAGACATCTGCCTTCTCACTGTGTGCTCATGCAGCCTTGTCCTCTGTGTGCCAGGGAGAGAGAGAAAGAACTCTGACGTCTCTTCCTCTTCTCCTAAGGTCACCAGTCCTACTGGATTAGGGCCCCATCCACATGGCCTCGTTTGACTTTAATTACCTCCATGAAGGTCCTTTCTCCAAATACAGTGACCTTGGGGGTTAGGACCTCAACATACGAATTCTGGGGGAACACAATTCAGTCCATAAGAGGTTCCATCCCAGGATCATCCCATGATCCTTATGGAGGATCCTCCATAAGAGGATCATCCTACTAGTGATCATCTGTGTGACTCCGGGAAAGTGATTCAACCTCTCTGGACCTCTCTTTCCTTCTCTTGTCAAACAGAGATAATAGTATCTAACTCCTAGGGTAGTTTGGATGATTGAATGAGATGATGCTTGTAAAGGGATTAGTACAGTGCTTCCCATGTAGTAAGCCCTAAAAATGGCAATTTTTATTTAGTTTAGCAACTGAAGTTCAAGCAGTACCAGACTCGGTACAGCGGTGAAGTGAATTAGGTGGTATTTCAAGGGCCACCTGGCTCCTTTCCAGGTGATCTCCCCTGCCCCTGGTCCCACTACTGAAGCCCCTGACAACCCAGCCTTTCTTCTCTGGGTTAAAACTGAAGTCGGCATCTACTCACCCATTCCCCTCCCATCAGAGCTCATGTTTCCGCGGAGGCATTCTGGACTTTGGAGTCAGTGGGACCTGAGTGCAAGTCCCAGCTCTGCTGCTCTCCAACTGTGTGACATTACACAAGGCACTTATCCTCTCTGTCTTAGCTCAGGCTGCCATAACAAAATACCATGGACCAGGTAGCTTAAACACTAGACATTTATATCTCACAGTTATGGAGGCTGGAACTCTGGGATCAAAGTGCCGAAGTGAGCCTGGTGCAAGTTCTCTTCCTGGCTTGCGGACAGGCACTTTCTCACTGTGTCCTCACATGGTGGAGACAGAGAAAGCTCTGCGGTCTCTTCCTCTTCCTATAAAGACACTAATCTTATCATGACCTCATCTCAGCCTAATTACCCCAAAAGGCCCCACCTCCAAATACCATCACACTGAGAGTTAGGACTTCAACATATGAGCTTTGAGGGACACAAACATTCAGACCATTACACTCTCCGAGCCCGTCTCCATCAAAATTCTTTCCATTGCAAGTGACAGAAACCCCAGATCAAAAACTGCATTAAGCCTAGATAGGGATTTGCTGATTTACAAACTGTGAAGTCCAGGGACATTCTAGCTTTAGGCATGTCTGGATTCAGAAGCTTACACAACTGAAACCATTCTCTTCTTCCACCTCTCTTTCCTTGGTGTTGGCTTTATTCTCAGGTCGGCAAAAACAGCCCCTGACTCCTCCGGGCTTACATTGTGTTGTCTTGCCACCAGAGTCAGAAGAATACAGCACGCCCCTAAATCTCCAGTAAGAGTCCCAAGCCTGGCTCTCACTGGACGTAGGCATCCATCCCTGACTAATCACAGTGGCCACTGGGATAGAATATTCAGGTTGGCCAGGTCTCAGGCACGAGAGCCAAGGGAACATCAGTCCCACCTGAGCTACGTGCTAATAACCAACCACAGAAGAGGGGCAGGAAATGTAGGATAAGGAAAACCAGCAGGACCCCCATACCCACTAAAAAGCCCCAATTTCTTGATCTGTAAAATAGGGAAATGATACCAAATTTCCAGAACTACTGAGAAAACAGCATTAAATTATACGTGTTAATGTAATACTGAATGACACTAGCTGGGACTAAATAAATCATTTATTACATACACAGATACACACACACCTTATATCCCAGTATTCTAATTCCATAAGGTTCTGCCCGTGACCTTTTTGCCTCCCCTTACTGGGGCAGTCATACGTTGCCGTAACCCACAGTAGACAGGATTGGTAGTAGACAGGATCGGTAGAAGGCATGGTTCAGGCCCACTGGCCCTGCTGAGGCAAGATGTTAATTAATGAGACCTCAGCAAGGATGAGTAACTCTTCCAAAGGGACATCTTCAGGGCCTCTCCAGAGGGAGAGAGCAATGCCCGGCTAAAGGCTTTGAGGAAGCCACTAGGGACTCAGGAATTCCCCCATTGAAATGCAAATAGACCTAGGAAGGGCTTTGTCTTAAACACCAGCTAATGGCTCAGTTATCACTTAGCACAGCGGCAGGGATTATCTGGATGGGGGCTGATAGGGACTCTAGAGAGAGAAAGGAGAGGGAGACATGTGAGGTGATGGCAGAGAAAGGAGAGAGTGCCCAACTTCTACTTTTAATTTTTTCCTGGGGCACTGTTTCTACACACCTCCCTCCCAAATCTGGGCTGATGGGCCACCTAAAAGAATAATAGCAGCTGCCATTTAAAGGACATCCTGTATATGCCAGGCCCAGCACTAGGCACTTCATGAGCATGATTTTACTTAATACCAGCTCCCACTGTACCCTAACTGTGTGTGCTCTTGGGCAAGTTGCATCATCAGCTTGAGGAGACGCCCCTTCTTTTTTCAGCTAAAACATGTCACACTAACTGGCTGACATGTATTGAATATTTACCATACGCCATACACGTTTTTACATGTATTAACTCATTTAAGCTTCATAATAGCTTTATGGAGTACTATTCTTATTTCTGTTTTACAAATGGGAATGCTGAGAGTCAGAGAGGTTAAGTAACTTGCCCAAGGTCACACAGCCAGGAACTGACAGAGCTTCAATTAGAACACAAGCAAAGCCCAAGCTCTTAGCCTCTATACTGCCTCTTAACACTGAGCTTAGCAAACAGTAAGTGCTCAATAACATTAGCTGTTACTGCTACTTCTCTGTGCTAATAGGAAGATATTAATAGTGAGGGAATATTTTCATTATCTACACCACCATTATTAGAAGATTCAACAAAGGTATTTTCATTTTTGTAAATCAAAATAATGAAATGAATTCATCTGTACAACTCAGAGGTCATTAAAAGTGAGCAGCAGAAAACTACCCTAACACATGCAAGCAAGGACTAATATTTATTGAAAGGCTATTTGGAAGGTCACAGAAATGAAAGGGACTTCGGGAGCTAAGAGTCATTGACAGCCTCAAAAGTGAATGACTGTGCTTCAATCACCTCCCACCCCTGTGTGTCTCACCTCAAGACTCAGATTCCCAGGTGAGAGAATTTGGATTAACCAGCTTGGATTATAGACCCAGCTCTGTAGCCGGGGGTGGAATTTCAGGGTTGGCAGCCCCACAGAGTCATGAGGCACAGGTGGGGGCAGTTCACCAAAGGAAGTGACCCTGAGCAAACAGAAACTACGGATGACAAACCTTGCCACTCCCAGGTCACCAGGACTCCTAAGAATGATAAAACCTGGTGCGAGGAGACCTCCCCATCTAAGCTTTAAAATCTATCATTAGAAGATCTTCCAGCCAGGCACAAAGGACTCAAATCACAGCAATAACGTATATTAGTCAAGACTTTAAAATGCCTCCAACCCTTCTTGAGATTCAAGGCCAGAGCTGGATAAGGACCTTCAAGGTGCTTAAGCGGCTTCCCAAGGGGCAGCACCCAGAAGAAAACGCTCACTGGATTTATGGGGCACATTATTGATAAACCCAGTGACCATGTGTCAGAATTCAGTATGCTGCTGGAGAAGCACATGGCTCTAAAGTCTATGTATTAATCGGGTAGACCCTGAACCTGATTTACGTGTTGAGTGCAAATTGTTCCCAGGGGCACCCAGGCTGACAGATCTAAACTACCTCTCCTGACTTTGCTGCTTGACTCCTTCCTCCTCTGAGTCTGAAAGAATTCACTGGGCACTGTGACCTTTGCAATGGCATCTTTACCTGTTACATCTGTGCTAAGAGACTCGACATAAGGACATGCCGGGACACCGTCACTTCTGGACGTTGTTAAAACACTTTGGAAGGAGATATCATTTCCCTTCCTCTCCATGAGAGCTGTTTTCAAGATACAACAAGTCATTTATTTGTGTGCTTATTCTTTTAACACTTATTGGTGACCATAAAAGAAAAACAGACTCTCTGCTAGGCATTATAGCGACAGAAATATGTAAGATGTAGCTTCCACTTTTAAAGCTCCCATAGCCTGGTAGAGATTGAGCATGTTAAAAAATGTACTAAAATAGGAGTTAAAAGACTTAGGCTCTTATCTCAATTGGATCACTTATTATCTGTTTGAACTTGGCCGCATCATGTATCCTCTCTGATCCTCAGTTTCCTCATCTGAAAGATGCAGATAATAGTAAATCTACACCTGTACTAACAAGCCATTGGGAAGTTCAAACACAGACGGTGCGATGCACTGCGCTCCACAAAGCCGGTATGACCTTCACACTCATGCTCACCGTTACACATTCCTTGAGCATCAGTTATTTGCAGGCTCATGCCAAAGCCTTTAGGTCTGAATCTACTATGATGCTTTAGACTGCAAACAAAAGACATTCCTATTCAAATGGACTAAACCAATACGAAGTGTTTGCTATAACATAACAGAAAGTTGAAAGGGGAAGGTAGCTTCAGGCTCGATTGATGCCACAGCTCAGTGTTGACATCAGGAATCCAAGATTTCTCTGCCCATTGTATCCTGGCCCCACTTTCACAGTGTGGGCTTCCTCCTGAAGCTGGCTCCCCCTACCTGGCAGCCAGGTGACTGCCTGCAGAAATTGGGGCGATGAAGGAGGAAAACTGTATTTCCTTTGTCCAGAGCCCTCAGCAAATGCGTCCTGGCATCTGATTGGCCCAGATTGACATATCCCTGAACCAATCACTGACTAGCGGATGACTTGCCTTGACGTTGGCTTGGACAAACCACCTGCACGGGAACGCATGTGCGGATGCCACAGTGCTTCCCATCCCCAAGGAGTTTATATGCTAAAGATGAAAAAGCAAAGGTGTCTTCGAAAAGGGGATGCTTGGAAGGGTAGTTCTTTTTTTTTTTTATTTTTCTTACTGTGTGTACCTGCTCTCTGTATCCATCTAGGCAAAATTTGGAAGTGGATTTCAAATGAAGAAAAAAGAGATTATTTTGTGGGCAAATGGTGTGGCTGTTTGACAAACTTTTCACATCTTCACTAGACAGGCAAAGGAACTGCATTCTGAATGCTTCTGCATGCCAACCGCAGTGCTCACTACTACAAATGAGTGGTCTCATTCTGGTATCTTCTCGCCACGGGGGCTTCCACAATGGGGGCTTCACTGAGGGATGGCTGCCCTCACTGTCACGAGACGGTTGCCAGCAGAAATTGCAGCAATGAGAAATCCTGGCAGGGTGGGCATTATTCCCACCGCAGAAGCCCAGGGGTTCAAGAAACGTGTTTAAGTCACACAGCTAATGTGGAGTCAGGATGGAGCCCACTTAAGTCTGATCCACATCCGTGGATCACGGATCCACATCCGTGTTATTCCCAGCACATCGTGATGGTTCCTAAAGACATCTGGGGACATCTGTCCCTCTCTGCTTTTCCCCTCATTTATAATAGCTGCAATAATGATAATAAGTGCCATTTGTTGTGCACTCACTATGTGCCAGGCATTGTACAGAGTGCTTAAAATCACGATAGCAACAAAAAATATACAACATATCTAGGAATTAACCTAAAAGTAAATGCACTAGAGCTTCACGGACAAAAGCAAAGCTCTTATAAAGACCATTTGAAAAGGCTTGAATAAGTTAAGATGAACACCATGTTCATGAATAGGATAACTTCACATTGTAAAGATGTTAATTTCCCCCAAACATTAATCCATGGGTTTCACGCAGTTCTAATCAAAATCCCAGCAGAATTTTTGAGGACTATGACAAACTGATACTAAAATATGAAAATATAAAACACATGAATATCAAAGGCAAATTTTAAAAATCAGAGGAGAGGAAGGATTCATTTTACTGAATATTATGACCTGTTACTAAACCATTGTAAAAAAAGGGAAGTGTGGTACAGTCTTAGGGACAGCTAAATAGATTGACAAAGCAGCATAGAGATTCCAGAAACACACCCACAGACATAGGAGACTTGGCGTCATAACCTAGCGAGGAAAGAATGAATAATTTGGCAGATTGTGGGAGAAAGGATGGTTCACTGGCTGAGAAAAATTAAATTGGATTCCCTCCTTTATATCCAAATGTGAAAGTTACATTATAAATGTAATCAAAGAGGATGAGTGTGGTGGCTCATGCCTGTAATCCCAGCACTCTGCGAGGCCGAATCAGGAGGATCCCTTGAGGCCAAGAGTTTGAGACCGGCAGCTTGGACAACATAGCAAGACCCCATCTCTACAAAAAATAGAAAAATTAGCCGGGTGTAGTAGCATGTGCCTGTGGTCCCAGCTACTCAGGAGGCTGAAGCAGGAGGATCACTTGAGCCCAATTGTTTGAGGCTGTAGTGAGCTATGATGATACCATGACACTCTGGTCCAGACTACAGAGCAAGGCTCTGTCACAAAAATTAAGAATTAAAAAAAAATTATAAACCTAATCAAAGAAAATGTAGGAAATACTTTGCAACTGAAGCAAGATTTTTAAAAGCAAGCCAAAAAAGAACAAGCCACAACAGGAAAACATGAAGTGCTTAATTACATTAAAATTGAGATTTCTGACCAGAAAAGGACATCCTCTCTATGTCTCACACATTGATAAGCCATGAGAAGATAGCATCAGCATCTAAAACTGAATGGCATTCATATCTAGAGAAACTCCTGCAAAACAGCAAGAAAATTTCAGGAAACTCAATAGAAAAAATAGTCAAAGCCTATGAAAATAAAATTAATAGGAAAGGAAACACTAATAGCTAGTAAGTATATGAAAAGATAACACTAATGGCTAGTAAGTATATGAAGAGATACTCAACCTCACTGCTAATCAGAGAACAGCAAATGAAAACAACAATGATATACCACTTTACAGCCATCAGCTTGGCAAATATTACAAAGTCAGAGAACATCAAGTGCTAGGAAGACGTGTAAACGGAACAGCTGTTCCAAGTAACAATCTCTCAGTGCTGAGAGCAATTAGCTGTTCTTCTATCCAGCAATCCCACTCCTGCATATGGGCCCCAAAGAAACTCCCACAAAACCATAATGACACACGCATAAGGATGTTCGCTGGAGTTTTATCTGTGACGGCAAAGAGTTTGATGTCCCTATACAATAATCACTAGGGAAATGGACAGATTGTGTTCTATGCACGCATTGACTTTTAGGCCACAGTGAGAAGTTAATTAGATGTCTATAGAGCAACACTAAGAGATTTTAAAAAATATAGTGTTGAATGGGAGAAAAGGAGGTTTCTGGCCCAGAACCATTTATGTAAATTAAAAAATGCATAAAAATAATCCTGTATCCTGTATCAATTATTTACGTATATCCAAATAAACCCATGAAAGGAGAACTGGGAAAACAGCTACTACATATGTTAGAATGTACTTACGGAGTGGGAGAAGAGTTAGAGGACTGGGGTGGAGGAGAAAACATTATAAAAGGAAATAAAAACGTGAGGAACTTGCTTTGATCAGCGAACTAAGGACTAAGAATAAATCTGCTCTGTGCCCCTATAGTAACAAGCTTGCCCCCCCAAAAAGGTGGGCAAATTGCATTATCTCAGTTAATCCTCACAATGAGGACATTATGAAGCTTGTACCATTGTTCATCTCATCTTACAGTTTTGAACACTAAGTCTCAGAGAGGGTAAGGAACTTTCCTAAGGCCACAGAGCAAGCCAGTAGAGGGAGAGCGACTTGCAATAGGGCTGTTCAATGTAGTATCACATAACACAGTGCAAGTACATTAAACTATTTCACTAGCATATGAGTCTTCTTAGAATCTAAGATGTTCACTGATACAGACTTATTTTTAGTTGCCTAGAAACACCTGACCAAACAAAACAACAACTTGAGCTCAACAATTTCACAGTTTCTCACAAAAAACAAAGCCTAAACAAAAACTGTTTCTTGTGGCCCATCTTTTTGCACGATACAGCAACTTGTAGCATAAACCATCTTTTCCCACATAAGTTGTATGAGGTTTTCAATGCCAAGTGTATTTATATGAGAATCAAAATCTATATAAGCTCAATACTACATTTTGCTTCACCTTAACAAAAACTTCAAGAGCAAATCTGCCTTCCAAAATTGTATTATAACCAAAAATGCAGTCTTGGAATTTCCTGAGAACCAAGTGTTGGTGGCCCTAAATAATGCCTTGGCACATTATCTATGCTTGATACATGCCGAGTGGAGGGTAGATGGATGGATAGATGAATGGGTGGGTGGATGGGTGGATGGGTGGATGGATGGATGGATAGGTGGGTGGGTGGGTGGGTAAGTAGATGGATGGGTGGATGGCTGGGTGGATGGATAGATGGATGGATGGGTGGGTGGATGGATGGATGGGTGGATGGATGGTTGGGTGAGTGGATGGATAGATGGATGGGTGGGTGGATAGATAGATGGATGGGTGGGTGGATGCATGGAAGGATGGGGGGATGGATGGAAGGATGGATGGATGGATGGGTGGGTGGAGGGATATCTGTGTAAATGGGTGAATACAAAATACCCCCTTACAAAAATCTCAGGCACAACTGGTCATTTGTGTTTAAGACCTACGTAACAAAATCTTTCTGGTCTGACTGGTTTTAATCTAGAAAGTGAACTTTAATCAGTTGGGATGTACGTTGCTCAATTCCCCAGCCCTTTCCGAGCAGTGAAAGACAAAAGGCAATTAACGAACGGAATTGGCCCTGTGTCAGGGGCCTCCTGGGCCTCGGAAGAGCCCAGGGCGCTTGCCAGTCTCTCGCCACTGAGCTCCATGAGCTTCATGCTCAGGCTGCCACGCCCAGCACGGCGTCCTGACTCACTCAGGCAGAGACGTTCCCTCTGGGCCAGCGCCCTACCTGTCCCTGCACCTCAGCCTTGCCTCCCTTCTCTGACCCCTGCTCCCCAGAGACGGGGGGGTCTTGGAGGGCAGAGGCTGAGTCCTCCATCCCCAAATCCCAGTGCCCAGCATACATCTCACATCCCAGCATACTCATGTTTGGCAAATTTTCTCTCTTGGCCCAACACTCTGGTTTGGTCCTCCCTTGTCAGGGTCCTGACAATCCCCATTTTCTTTCATACCGTGTAATGAACAATGCTAGGTGTTGAATGGCCAGTGGCCATTTCCAATTTGGCTACACGTGCCAACAAATGCCAACAAATGGCAACAGGCAGGTTTAGGGGGTTGGGAGAAAATTCTAGAGCTTTCCAGAAGCCCACCCACCAGCCCCATCTCAGGGAGCCCTCCCAGCTAGTGGATCTGAGCAGGTCGTCTGGGGTGAACTGCAACCCAAGGTCACGGTTCACAACTGAGTCACCGCATTTTATGATCCCGGTGAGAGTTCGGACCAAAGCTCACTTTTTACCGGGCAGAGGGGGGAGGGAGGAGGGCAGGCACGGGACTTGGGTGTGTCATGTGGACTCAGGTCCCCAGGGAACCCTGAAAGGAACAAGGGAGGGGGCAGAGGAGTGAGCACTGGCCAAGGAATCAGAAAGGCTGGACCTGGCTGCCACAGGACCTTGGATAGGACACTTCCCCTCACCCGGCCCCAGTTCCCTCAACTGCAGAAAAACTTCTAAGAGTGGGGACACTTTCCTTTCCCATCAGCTCCTCAGGAGCACATAGGAAAAAAGAAAGGTGACAGCAAATAATGATTAATAATGCAGTAATATCAGCTGATATTTATCCAGCAGTTACTCTGTGCCGGGCACTGTGCTCTAACTGCTTTATAAACATCATCATCCTCGCTCCACATCCCAGCAGGCTATGGGGCAGGGGAGTGGGGAATTAAGCAGACAGTTAAGAGCATGGACTCCAGATCCAGAACTCATGAGAGGTACTTAATGGTTCCGAGCCTCAGTTTCCCCATCCGTAAAGTGGGGCTAATAACAGTACCTATGCCATAAGAAAGCGCTACATTAGGCATTGTTATTCCTATGATCCCCACTTTACAGAAGAGGAAAAGTGAGGCCCTGCGTGGTAAACTCACTTGCCCACGACCTCCAGCAAGTGGCAGGACCAGACTGAACACCTGCAAGTGTGGGCGGGGCTATGCAAATTAGGTGGGCATCAGCCCTGTAGGTCCCAGGCACTCAGCAGCAGAACGGCTGCCAGCCAACTCTGGGCTGAACAAATATCACATTCTCAACCCCAGGAGTCCCCATGCTCAGGGTATCTTGTTTCTTCATGCAACTAATGCACTGAGCACCGCAGGCCCACGGGGAGAGAGGGCTGGTGGGGGCTGGCAGCAAGCCCAAAAACACAGTCCCGTAGCAGACGGGCTCCGGTCCAAGGCTGGAAGTGACATCGGCCCGGGTTCCATTCCAGCTCCCCCAGGTGCTAACTGTGTGGCCTCAGGCAAGTGGCTGAACCCCTTGTGTCTCACTTTCCTCCTCTGCAAAATGGAATTCATGCTCTCTGATATGGGGCCAGAGTGTGGACTGACACAGGCTCAAAAAATAAAGATGAACCTGAACCTACATTGGAAAGCAACAGCACAAAGTCAGTAATCAAAGCAATGATGAGAATAATAGCAGATGCCTTTTTTTTTTTTTTTTTTTAGAGACAGGGTCTCACTCTGTCACCCAGGCTAGAGTGTAGTGGTGCGATCATAGCTCACTGCAGTCTTGAACTCCTGTGCTCAAGCGATCCTCCTGCCTCAGCCTCCCAAAGTGCTGTGATTCCCCATTTATAAAGAGAGAGTGGAATAGGTGAGAAAAAATTGAGGGGGGAGAAAGAGGGACAGAAGGGAGGAGGAAGAGGAAGGGAAGAAAAAGTAGAGGAGAAGGAAAGGGGAGGGGGAGAAAGAAGGAAGAGCTACCACTGCAGCTTAGACATTAATCGAGAATTGAGGTGCCGAGTGATCTATCTCATTCGCTGCTCAAAAAAATACTCTTGAAGTCAGATAGGACCATCCTCAACTCACAGAGGAAAAAACTGAAACTCAATGAGATCCATCAAGTTGTGTGACCAACGTCACACAGTGGCAGAGCTGGAATTTGAACTCACTTCTTTAGGCCTCCACAGCCCACTGCTAAGGTCCCTCCCAGTGGGGCAGTTGGAGCCACTAGGAAGAGAGCTGAACAACACCTCCTCCTTGTGGTTACTACCCAGAATTGCAGGCATCAGTCTTGAAGCCAGGGAAGTGAGGTCTGAGGCCTGGAGCTTATCAGGTTCCTGCTACATCGCTCCACCCACCCACCACCAAGCAGGCAGCAGCGCAAGGCCAGGAGACAGCCAAGGCAAGCCACCTGAGGACTGCAAGGACAAAGGCTCCTCAATGACAGAGAAAGAGGAGGAGCCAGGTGGCCAGGGAGGACACCAGCAGCAGAGACTCTAAAAGGACAGGTTTTAAATGCCCTTCTCTCCATCACCTTTGTCTTCACACACACACACACACACACACACACACACACACACACAATAGTTCAAGGACAATCAGATAAGCTGAGCTAGTGCCACCTGAGAGGGAATGGAGAAAAAGGTAAGAAAGAAATCAGTGGAAGGGAACGTTTAGCAAAAAGACCAGGCAGGTTTCAAATGTGTGTGAGACCACGGCTGGGATCGGACCCTTGAGGAAACTTCTCAGGCTGCTCAGCAGCCATCTCACTGAGGCCCGAGGTCCGAGCTCCTCCTGGCCTGTCACCCCGCCCTATGATCATGCTCTGTTGTGGCCATTCTACATCAATCCTAGCACGAACCCTGCCAGGGGCATCTTCTTCGCCCCCACTTTACAGAGGAGGAAACCGAGGTTCAGGAAAGCAAAGTGCCTTGCCCATGGCCATGAAGCTGGAAGGGGTGGACCTGGGCTTCAACGCAGGGCCCATGTCTCCAACACGTGCAGTCCCTTCAGCCCCAGGTCTCCCTGAAACACACACTGCTGAGCAATCGAAGAGGCCCTCATGAGCACAGGAACGTCACCGCCTTAGGAGCCACCTGTCTTAGACACCCCCACGTGGGACCTGGGGCGGGAAGGGACTTCATGAGAGAGTGCAGAACTCAGCAGATCTCCAATCAGCGAGAGACTGAAGTCCAGAAAAACAAGGAAATCATCAGCAGTGGTGAGGCCCTGGAACTCAGCCAGGTACACGGTTGCTCCCAGAGGTCCCTGCTCATCCTGTCCCCACCTCCTTTACGAGGGATGAACCAGGCTAAGAGGGAGGAAGTGTAGCCCAAGGAGGCAGAACTAAGCAACAGCCAAATGGAAACTCAAAAACAAGAACAGTAGTAACAGTAGCAAAAACAATAATTATGGTAACAATAACTAGTGTTTCCTGGTTGCCCAGGACCATGCTAAGTAATTCATGCCTTAGCTCTGCAGTCCCCAACCCTTGGGCTGCAGACCGGTACTGGTCCATGGCCTGTTAGGAACCAGGCTGCACAGCAGCAGGTGAGCAGCAAGCAAGGGAGCGGAGCTTCATCTGTGTTTACAGCTGCTCCTCATCGCTTGCACCACCGCATAAGCTCCGCCTCCTGTCAGATCAGCAGGGGCATTAGATTCTCACAGGAGCACAAACCATGCTGTAAACTGCGCGTGCGAGGGACATAGGCTGCACGTTCCTTATGAGAATGTAATGCCTGATGATCTGAGGTGGAGCTGAGGTGGTGATGCTAGCGCTGGGGAGCGGCTGCACATACAGATTGTCATTAGCAGAGAGGTTTCACTGCACAATAAATGTAATGCGCTTGAATCATCCCAAAAACATCCCCCACCTCCAGTCTATAGAAAAATTGTCTTCCATGAAACTCGTCCCTAGTGTCAAAAAGGTTGGGGACTGCTGCATTATCTCATCTGAGCTTCACATCAGCCTTGTAAAGTAGATACTGTTATTATCTCCATTTTACAGATGTGGAAACTGAGGCCAGAGGCCAGTCCAAGGTCACACATGAATGTATGCAGATCTAGGACTTGAACCTAGGCAATCAGGCTCTGGAACTAGCTTTCAACTGCTCCTGTTACCACCACAACTATCAATTACCAAGCACATTACTATGTGCTGGGCCCCACACACAATCTTACACTGTCTTCACAACAGAGCTAGAGAAATAGGAATCAAGATCCCATTTTGGTGCAGTGGCTGACACCTGTGATCCTAGCACTTTGGGAGGCCAAAGCAGTAGGATCACTTGAGGCCAGGAGTTCAAACCAGCCTGGGCAACATAGCAAGACCCCATTTCTTAAAAAAAATAAAAAATAAAAATTAGCCAGGCCCAGTGGCTCATGCCTGTAATCCCAGTGCTTTGGGAGGCTGAGGCAGGAGGATCACTTGAGCCTAGGAGCTCGAGGTTGCAGTGAACTTTGATTGTGCCACGGCACTCCAGCCTGAGTGACAGAGCAAGACCCTGAATCTTACAAAAAAAAAAAAATCCTGTTTTCAAGATGAAGAAACGAAAATATGGAGAAATTAACTAAATTGCTCAAAATCTTGAAAAGGCTGACAGGACACAGCACCAGAATTCGAACCCAGGACTTCCAGACACCAGCACACATTCTCTTAACCACTCCATGCCAGGCAGCTGGGGCTATCTCTCCATGTCGGGCTGGGAAGCCAGGAGGCGGGCAGGCCTGCCCCCAGAGCCACCAAACCCCCTCCACATCGAGAGCCACAGCACAGCTAGTCATGCGACACCAGATTCCCAGTCACCCGCCAACCGTCAAACCTCGACCCCCGCAGGCCCCTGGGCCGACCTGACTCTCCACGTGGCCGCATTCCCAGCGGCGCCCGACGACCAGCACCACCCGCGAGCTCCTCTCCGGCCATTTGGAGTCACTCACCACAAAGGGCCCGCTCCTCTTGTCCTTAGAGAAGCTGTGGCTTCTTCGGGGTCCCAAGGCTACAGGGCTCACCTGCCGGGGCGGGCGCTCGTGCTCCCGGAGGACATCCTCCCTCTCCAGGTCCCGAGGCGGCAGCTGAGACACAGAACACACAAAAAGGACTTCACTGGGGGCTTTCTCATTTACAGAAAAAATACGTCACACCGAGAGCGTCCATTCTGTTCCAAAAGAGACAAAGAAGAAAATTAAACTCCCAGAAATGGGAGGTAACACGTGGGGGCAGCAGCTCTGGGTTCAAGTGGCCCAGCTGCAGCCACAATCACTGTGCGACCTCAGGTGGGAGCCTTAACCTCTCTGAGCCTCGACCGTCTGGGAAAGGAACAGTAATGACAGTCCCCAGCTTCTAGGGTTGGTGGGAGAACCACACAAGGCACAGCACAGAGAAAGCGCCGGGGTGGGGAACCTGGGGACCTTCTGATTTCAAGATCGTTCTTTTTTAAGCACCAAAGGAGGCAAGAAAAGCTTCACCTTTCTCTGCTACACCCTTTGAATTAAAGGGTTTGTTCTGTAAAATTTGGATTCAGTCAAAAGGCCGCAGTGAAGGATCCAGAGGGCCACATGCGGCCCCAAGGCCTGCCACCGCCCGACCCTGCCATCCCTGGCATGCGGGGAGTGCTCCATACACGCTAGCCAGCCTCACTCTGCCAGGGGCGAGTCTTGGTAACCTTAGTTTGATCATCTCTCCACGCATCCAAACACACAAGCACACACGCACAGACACACACAGACATGGCATGTCAATAGGACAGTACCCCAGTACATCTGTCTGAATCTGATGTTTCATCCACTCCGCTATATATAGGGGAAACAGTCGCGGGCCAGTAGATACAGGACTCCAGAATTTGTATTTTACATGCCCCACACTCTCCCTGCACAGACAAGGAAAGGAAGGCCCAGAGAGGGGCAGCACCTGCTTAAGAACACACAGCATCAGGAAGGGTGAGGCTGGATGCCTGATCTCTTCCCTCATGGCCTCTGCTCTGAAGGACTGTGGAACCGTCTGGTTTTCCTCCCATACCCCTGGCTGTTCCTTATCAGCCTCCCCAATGTCCCAGGCCAGTCACAAAGCCTTTTCTTCTGCGGCTCCATCATTCCTTCTAGGATCTCTCTTCACAGCCCCCGTGGCTTCAAATAAATCCTGTCTACACCCAGACAACTGCCCATTCTGACTCTCAGCGTTGGGACTCCAGACTCTTCAACATCTCCACTCAGCAGCTCACGCTCCTCTCAGATCCATTCCTCCTCCCCAAAACTGCTCCTGCCATGACTTGCCCATCTGCTGGCTGGGCAGGCCAAGCCCCCTGGGACACGCACCATTCTCCCCTGTCTCTCCACCCCATGAACCAAGCTGAGACTCCCTTTAAAACATGGTGCAAGGCTGGGCACGGTGGCTCACGCCTGTAATCCTAACACTCTGGGAGGCCAAGGCAGGAGGATTGCTTTAGCTCAGGAGTTTGAGACCAGCCTGAGCAAGAGAGAGACCCTGTGCTCTAGAAAAAATACAAAACAATCAGCCAGGCATGGTGGCACACCCCTGTAGCCCCAACTACTCAGGAGGCTAAGAAGGCAGGAGGATCACTTGAACCCAGGAGTTCGAGGTTGTGGTAAGCTATGATTTACTCTAGCCTGGGCAACAGAGCAAGACCCTGTCTCAAAAAAAAAAAAAAAAGGCTGCAAACCTCACATCCTATACTTAAACCAACTCAAAATAGATCAAAGACCTAAATATAAGAGCTAAAACCAGAAAACTCTTAGAAGAAAATAGAGGCATAAATCTTCATGACCTTAGATTAGGTAACGTTTTCTTAGGTATGACACCAAAATCACAAGCAACAAAAGAAAAAATAGACAAAATGAACTTCATCAAAATCGAAAACTTTTGTGCTTTAAAGGTCACCTATAAGAAAGTGAAAGGACAACCCATGGAACTGGAGAAAATTTCTGCAAAGTATATGTCTGATAATCCAGAATATATTAATATAAAGAATGATGACTACTCAATGATAAAGACAAACGACCCAATTAAAAGTAGACAAAGGATCTGAATAGGTATTCTTCCAAAAAAGATATACAAATGGCCAATGAGCAGAAAAAAGACATCCAATATCAGTAACCATCAGGGAAATGTAAATCGAAACCGCAATGAGATAGCACGTCACACCTAAAGCACTGGGATGGCTATGGTGAAAAACACAGGTGATAACAACGGCAGTGTGGGTGCAGAGGAACAGAACCCTCACGCTCAGCATGTTGGTGGGGATGTCAAATGGTGCACCCCACAGATCTCGGCCTTGGCTGGGTCCCTTCCGTCACTCGGATGGCACCTTTCTGGTCCCTCCCCACGAGAGTCCTTCCCTGGCCTCCTGTCACCCTCTCTTTCTATCCCCCCAAGACTTGCCACTCTCTGCGTGAACGATCTCACTCACTCACTGGCCGGAGGCCTCCCTGCCCACCCCTGAGACCGGCGACGTCCATGAGAATGTTCCACGAGCAATGGAGATGTTCCGTATCTGCATGTCCCATGCAGTCCCCACGAGCCACATGTGGTTTCAGAGCACTGGAATGTGGCCAGGGTGACTGAGGAACTGAGTGTTTAATCATATTTAATTTTATCCATAACTAATTTAAATTTAAACAAGCACAGGTGGCTAGTGGCTGCCACACAGCCTGAGACAGTAGTGGGCTGGGCCACGTCTAGGTCACTCCTGGCAGCCCCGGCACCTAGAACAGGGCCTGGCATGGGTTCCAGACATTTATTAAATGTATTAAATAAACGGAGAGCTGGAGTGCTTCCCTCTGAGGTCTTCCAACTTCACCGCATGAGCCCCTGCACCAGGGGCTTGACCACACATCATCTCGTGATAAATCTCCGACAAGTCTGGAAGCAGGCAGGAGCCCCACACCCTAGATGAGGAAACCGAGGTCAAGAGAGGTGTGTTGAGGCCAGGCAAGGTGGCTCACGCCTGTAATCCTAGCACTCTGGGAGGGCAAGACAGCAAGAGGGCCAGAGGGCAAGAGCGAGACCCCGTCTCTACTAAAAAATAGAAAGAAATTAATTGGCCAACTAAAAATATATATAGAAAAAATTAGCTGGGCATGGTGGTGCATGCCTGTAGTCCTAGCTACTCGGGAGGCTGAGGCAGGAGGATCGCTTGAGCCCTGGAGTGTGAGGTTGCTGTGAGCTAGGCTGACGCCACAGCACTCTAGCCTGGGCAACAGAGTGAGACTCTGTCTCAAAAAAAAAAAAGAGAGAGAGAGAGAGAGGTCTGTTGAAATGCCCAGAGTCATACAGATAGGGTTTAATTCCATGTCTGCCCTATATGCAGTCCAGGGCTGCTTCCAGGGAGAAATCGAATCATACATGTGCAAAGGGTTCATCTCCTAATAAAGAACTCTAAGAAATCAATGAGAAATGGACCAAGGTTCCAAAAAGAAAACCAGGTGGAACAGAAGCATGAGGGTTACAGGAAAGAAATGCAAATGGCCTCACCTCCTAACAAGACACTCCCACTCGGAACAGCAGTAAGCAAACCCAACCACACTGACAGGTGAGGGGCACTCATGGGGCAGTGGGGGAGGGGAGGGGCACACCCAGACGTCTGATACACCGGGGAAGGTCAAGGGCAAACAGGTATAGCCCCCGCTGCATGGTACACTACCGTGATCCTACAAAATCACAACCGCATTCACCCTTAGATAGGCAACTGCCATTCTGAACCCACAGATACACCTGCAGGCGTGCAAGGTGATGTACGTACGTGGCTTTTAACAGCAAAAGATCAAAAATATCACCCACAGGGGAAGGTTAAATAATTTGTGCTACATCCGCAATGCAGGCAAAAAGAACAAGGATGTTCTCTGTTGGCTGAACCCAAAAGCTCCCTAAGATGCACTGTATGAAAAACAGTCAGGTGGAAAATCCGTGGCTTCAGCAGAGATCCTCAACCCAAGAATCCCCCAGGCAGCTTTCAAGACCAACGCAGGCAGCCTCAGCCCTGCCCAGGCATTGACGTCTGTTAGGACTCCCCGTGATGCTCCCACACGCAACCAAAATTTCAACCACTGGCAGAAAATGCTCTTGTTTACGGAAAGGGGAAGCGAAGATAAGAATGTGTATTCATAATTTGCTTGCCTGCATTTTCAGAAAGAAACCTTAAAAGAATTTGGACACAAAAAGGAATCGACGGGATTACTGCATGGACAGGAACGTGCAGATGGTAGGTCTTGGGGGAATTTTTATTCTATACTTCTAAGTATTTGGGGAGCCTGGTGAAATAGTGTCTCTTTTAAAACTAAAATAAATAATTTAAGTAAATCAAATGCTGTCACTGGGCCTCGGACAAAGTTACAATAAATGCTTGTTAAGTGAAAAAGAAAGAGAGAAGGAGAGAGGGAAGAAGGGAGGGATCACTTTAATTATAATGGTTATAATCACTCTTCTTGGGGTCCGTGAGCAGAACTAGCTGCCAATTAAGAAACCCTCAGTCTCCTAGCACCCAGGGAGGCCGAGGTGGAAGGATCGCTCAAGGTCAGGAGTTCAAAACCAGCCTGAGTAAGAGCGAGAACCCGTCTCTACTACAAATAGAAAGAAATTAATTAGCCAACTAAAAATATATAGAAAAACTTAGCCGGGCATGGTGGCACATGCCTGTAGTCCCAGCTACTCGGGAGGCTGAGGCAGTGGGATCACTTGAGCCCAGAAGTTTGAGGTTGCTGTGAGCTAGGCTGACGCCACGGCACTCACTCTAGCCTGGGTGACAGAGTGAGACTCTGTCTCAAAAAAAAAAAAAAAAAAGAAAACAGAAGAAAAAAAGAAACCGTCACCCAAGGAAGCAAGACATGCATCAAAATGCTTATTGCAGCCCTGCTTCTAACACACAAAAACACAAATTAACCCAAATATCCATCAACCAGGGTCTTGGTAAAAAGTTTGGGCTCAGTCACCTAATAAAATACTTTGCAGCCATTAAATAAGGTAATTATGTATGCACAATTACTGTTAAGTAAAACAAAAAAGTAGATTTTCCGTAGAATGTTGCAACGTTTCCATAGAAACCATATGTCTTTACCTAGATCTACGTATCTGTGTCTATCTAGACCAGGGCTCCTCAACTGCTCAACTGTGGACATTCTGGGCAGGATCGTTTGCTGTGATCGGGGCTGTCCTGGGCACTGTGGGATGTTGAGTGGCATTCTTGGCTTCTACCCTCGAGATGCAGGCAGCAACCTCTTCCCAGGCTGTGACAACAAAAAATGTCTCCAGACACTGCTAAACGCGCCCCGTGGGTAAAATCGCCCAGAGTTAAGAACCACTGATGGGTCCAGGGAGGTGTTTCCCAAGTTAGGTACCATACTCATCCTTTGGGGGAGATTTTCTTTCTAAACTATGTGTTTCTATCATATTTTAAATTTTACATAAGTATTCACTACTTTTGCCATAAGAAAAATGTGACCATTATAAATACACATGATTGATAAGCAACTGTGGACTGTAGGAAAGTCCCAAAGGACATCAGAAAGTGTAACAGAGGCTGCATCTGGGGAAACAATCACCTTTTATCTTCTGTACCCCTGCAGGATTTGAATTTTTAACAGCCAACTTTTTGCACTGCTATACTGGTGTGTTTGTTTGTTTGTTTGTTTGTTTTAAGATCCAAGCCCAAAGGTCTTGGGGCAGGAGAGAAGAGAGAAATGGGAAGCCGGTCCAAGGCTTTCCAATCCCTTGGTGAGAAAACGGATCCCCTGGCAACCAGCACTCCTGGGGCCTGTGTGCTCCAGGCAGGCATCCAAGGCCAGGCTGGGCGACAGAGCCAAGCCCTGGAGCCCCCCTCCACGATGCCCCCACTCCCCCACAGCCAGCGGGCCCCGAGCAAGGTGTTGGCAAACGGATGAGGTGTCACATTTCCACGGCCTCTTCCCTCTCCCCGTTCCCACAGTGACAGGCTGGAGATGGGGGACAGGAAAGACCTCCCAGAGCAGCACACGGGGTGGCCCATGCTGGGTGCTTCACCTCAATTCAGCCTGAGAGCAGTGCCTCGGGGCTCCGAGAGGCCAAGGGACCGCTTAACACCCCGCGGGTAGGCGGGAGAGATCCGGACGCCAAGTCTGCAGGGTCCTGAACGGGGTGGGTGGAGAGCCTGGCCTCTCGGGGTGACACGTAGGTTCAAAGTCCAACCCCGCCACTTACCCGCTGTCAACTTTAGGCACGCCCTCACTGCACCCTGCTGTTTCATTTCCAAAGCATCCCTTTCCAGCCTGGACCACTATCTCCTTCACGGAAGAGGAAGCGCAGGCCCAGGGAGGAGGCAGGACTTGCCTACAGTCACTGGGTCTACAAGGGCACAGGTGGGGTCCGGCCTGGTTTGCTGATGCTGCTGCATCACACAGGGGGCGCTAAGGTAATTTCTCCGCCCCCCCCCCAAGACCTCTGTGCGTGCCATGCCCCTGCTGAGAGACCGCCCTCGCCCCTAATCAGCCCATCCAAACTCACGTCCATCCCTCCGGGCTGCGCTCAAGCCAGCACATCCTCCCGGACACCATCCTGGGCCTCTTCTCCAGCACCTTGCTCTGCATCCTATCACTCCCTGGCCCGGGATCACCAGTCCCACCTCCCCACAGAGGTTAAAAGCTTCCTGAGGGTGGCCTCTGGGACTCAGATTCCTCCCCCACCTTCATAGTTCTTCACTCAGCAGGGTGGCCTACTAGAAAGTGGCCCACCACCTGTTAGGAACTAGATCAGATCTGGGTTCAAATACTAGCTTAGCCACTTGCTGCTGTGTGCCCTGGGAGAAGTTACTTAGCCTCTCTAAGCCCCCATTTTTTTCCACCTGTATAGGAAGATGATCACATCTGCAGCAGACGTCGTCAGCACCCGGCCCAACATGCAAGCACATGCAGGTGGCAAAGGCGTCCTACTGTGTGAGGGTTTTCTTTCAACCATCGAACATGGTGCCAGCCAGGGCGGAAGAGTCTGAATGTTAATAACCCAGAAATGGCGCCAGGCAAGGACAGAAGGAATTGGAAAATACACACTCCAGGTCTCTCGCTCCTTGGATAGGATGACTCGAGAGATGTTCAGTGCTGCCTCCCAGGGTCCCCAGTGAGACTGAGCCCAGGTGCCCACAGTGACCCCTGTATCACCTGCCTCACTGCTCCGCTACCCGGCCAGTTCTTCCTGGAATCACTGCAACGATCCGCCTCTGCGGGAACCAAACTATGACAATCCCTCTTTTATATAATAATGAACACAATACAACAGAGTGGTATACAGAAGGAGCTCAATGAAGCTATCATTGACACCTATCATCGTCATTCTAGACACCAGAGGTGTGAAAACGGTGGCCCCCGGGGCTGTCTACGCAGCACAATTCAACATGCTGCCCTCGTTCCCTAAGGGGGGGTCCACATAAAAATCTGGACTTTACGGTTTTTTGATCCACGAGGTCTGCCATCTCTGGCCACCATTCTCCTATGTCTACAGCCAGATGGAACCGCAGCTGCCCTCTTCAGAAAGGGCGGGAGCTCTCCATCGGCCACGACCCTACAACTGCCTGCCTGCCGTCTCACGCCCAGCCTGACCCCGCGTGTGCGTACCCGCGTGGCCCACATAAGGGCTGGGTTCGAGACCCCTGGCCCAGATGCTTACTCAACTGAGCCTTCACACTCACCTTGTGACCGTCTCGAGTGCCCGACGCCTGCCAGCAGGGCCCCACTTTGGCCTCCGAACTGCCCCCGGGGAGGTCCCTCCTCCGCTCTCTGGCTTCGTGCATGAGGGACAGGCCCTCTCGGATCGCGGCAGGGGGCCCCTTGTCCGAACAGGCCCTCTTGACGTCCGGCGGCGACCTTGCCCGGTCACGTGGGTGGCCACCCCACTGGGCCGCAGTGCTGTCCTCTCCCCGCTCCATGGATTTCCTCAGGCTCCCTTTCTTCCAGTCGGTGGGGGGTGACTTCGGTGGCACTCTGACCCTCCCGCCCAGATCCTCCTGGCCACAGGGCTTTGACTCAGCCGGGTAATTCTGACACTTCGCACCATGGTGTTTACTGGCAAAGGCCGGTTTGTCGTCCTCAGCAATTCCCAAGACAGTTTTCTTGGGGCCTGCGGGGACGGGAGAGGCCCCTGCGTACCTCTCAGGAGGAGCTGCGTGCTGCGGAGCCCACAGAGGAGGACCCGATTTGGTATTCGTGGCCACCCCCGGTCTCTCCACCGGATGCTTGCCCGAGCCGGGAGGGGAGTCGTCGTGCCTTGGTTCGGCAGAGCTGGCTTGCTTCCGGGGACCCTCCGCTTCGGGTCCCTCCTTCAGGCTCCTCCTCCTCGGTTCCACCCCGCCCGGCTGGCCTGGCCTCTCCCAGGGCGAGCTGCTGGGCTCCCAAGTCCGGCTCTCCTTCCGCCCCTGAGCCTCGCCGGGGACTTTGCTGGACAGCTCCTGGTACTCCGCCATCAGGGCGTCAATGTCCAGGACGCTGGATCTGTAGCCATCTTTGATCTTACCTGGGAACGTCTCGCTGATCACCTCAGTCCTCCTCCTGACCGGGAGGTCTTTGGGACGACTCTTAAAAGTCGGGGTCGTTTTGGGAGCACTGTTGCTAGGAGACATCTCTCTCCCGCTGTCCTTCCAATCGTTCCGGAAACCAGCGCCGTCTTCTGATGCCCGATGACGCCACAGAGCATCCACATCGATGACTTTTTCACTAGAAGTTTCCAGAATCCTGTCCCCAGTTAATAAGGGACAGTCTGTCAGCTTCAGGCTTTTTGAAATGCTTACGCTTTCACGCTCTCTTCCCTTAGTCCAGCTTTTACCGCCCAGTGGCTCTTCGTGGTTAAGAGAAATCAAAGCGGGTGCGAAAGAATGAGGAGATGGAGGTGGAGTGATTTTTCTAGAATGTTCCAGCAAGTTGCCAAGGCCTGATACAACAACACCCTTTGCCTTTTGGGTATCAGGAATCTGATAGGTTACTGCAAAAAATGTTGCCTTGGGTTCCACGGGTGACCCTTGCTTCGCCACCGAGAAAGTCCGGTCCTGCGGAGCACCTGGGTTCACCTCCCGGGTCTCCGCCCTACTGTGGAACAGCGGAGGTTTGTTTAAGGCACTGGCTGTGGGGGTCAGATCATCAGTCTGTCTCTCCTCCACCTTCGACGAGTTCTTTGGGGTGAGGAAGCTAAATGTGTCAAATTTCACGTCGTGGGGTAAAGTCCGCCGCCTCCACCTGTCCATTCTCTGGTCCGTGGGACCGGCCTTCCGCATCCTGGCTTCAGTCCCCGGCACCTGGGCCGGCCCTGGATCCCCGTCGCTGGCAGCCGCAGTGAGGGGCCCTTTCTGCCCAGAAAACCTGTCTGGATGTGCTTGCGCTCGGGAATCAGGGGGCTCGGCCTTAGCCCTGGAAGGAGGGTCCGGGGGGCCCCCGTGGGAGGGACGCCTTGCTTCCGCTCCTGGCTTGTGTCCAGCCCCTGGAGGGCCCTCGTGCTGGGCCTCCCAGACGGCAGCCTTGACGGACCTCACAGAGGCGGCCCCGGGAGCACAGGGCTCCTCGCTGACCACCATGGTGGCTTTATGCCAGCCGCCTAGCCCCGCGCCTGCCCACCTGGGCGACGGGCAATTTCCCCCAGTCACATCCTTCTGCTCTCGAAAGTCAAGCTTTGGCCCACCGGCCGCCTCCTGCATCCTGCGAGCTTCCCAAATCAAACTGGCCCGTTGGACAGCCCCCACCTGAGCTTCCGGACCACACTGTGGGTCAGCTGGGGTGACCTCCTGGGACAGCTGCCTCCCCTTCAGCGACGGCCGAGACCTGCCGCTCCGGAGCGTCACCACTTTCTCCTCCAGCGCCGTTGAGATGGCCTCACTGTGCACACGCTCCCTCACCGTGTGCACGATGTCATACCTGGGCTCGATCCTCTGGGATGCAGGGGGATTTTCCGAGTGCTTTAGCAAAGGGCTGCTATTGCGTTTTTCACCCAGAGGGTATTTTTCCCGGAGAGGCGTGTGATACTGTCTTGGCTCACCGTTCAAAAGGGCGGTTTCTCCCGGTCTCTCTGTCTTGGGATTGTCAAACCCCCTCGAGTTCTCTTTCTTGAGGTTTGTCATTTCCAGCGGGTCTTTCCCCAGCCAAGAGCCTTTCTCGGGCCAGGGCCTGGGTTCTGGGACTTGAGCGCGGGACGCGTCAGCAGGGGGCGTGGTTAAGAGACAGCGTCCCGTCAGGTCAGCCACAGTGTGTTTCTCCACGCGGTGCTCAAACACCGTGGCCCACACGGTCTGGAAGCTTCCCTCATCTTCTGGAGTGACGTCAGGAGTTCCCACCGAGCTCTCACTGCGAGAGTTGCCGGGGTCTTGTTTAGAACTATCTGTCCGCTCCACCTGCCTGGACTTCTCCGGGAGTGTCCCAGGCTTCCAGGGGCTTCTTGCAGCAGATGCTTCCACCAAACCATGCCCCTCTTTTTGCTGGAAAAGAGAAACAATTCAACATTACAGGATTGAAAATGGAAAGAAAGAGGACAAGGCATCAACATGCATTGAAATGGCTGTTTACATAAGTAAAACAATGAAACGCCATAAAATTTCAAAGACTGAACACACCCACTGCGGGTGAGGGTGTGGGCAAACGGGCACTCAGATCCTGTTGGGAGGAGCAGAAATGTGAGCAACGTCAGGGCAATGTGGCATGCCTGTCCCGACTTTAAAATGCTCATTTCCTTTTATGCAGCCAAGTTCCTTCCAGAACTCTTTCTTTGCCCATGTGCCCAAGTCTACACGAAGAAGAAAGTTCGGGCAGCACTGTTTGTGAAAGCCAAAGAACACAGCAACAGCCCCAAGGCCCGTCACAAGGGCACTGGCTGAATACATGTTGATATATCCAAACAGTGGAATATGCACGGGCATTTGCACCCACAGGAGGAGATGAATCCTAACGTCAGGATATCTGAGGACACTTACAAAATATTGTCTTTCAGAGAGAAAAGCAGACAACAGAACAATATATGATCAGACATGTATACCTGCATGATCATACATGTATAATACATGTATACGTATGTACAGTCATACATGGACACATGGAGATAAACACTCTAAAGAAAAGATATGAATCAAACTGTGAGCAAGGGAGGTGGGATGTGAGGATAGGAGGAAGGAATGAAGATGAGAACATCCTCCTTCGATCTCACACCCTTTGGTTCTATTTGATTTTTATAATATCCACATATTACTTAGTGATTTTTAAAAAAATCTTTTGTTCTGTTAGAAACCAGTCTACTTCAACAGGTTAAATATAGAATTACCATATATGACCCACCAATTCCCCTGCGGGGTATATACCGAAAAGAACCGAAAGCAGGTGTTCAAACTACACATGTGCATAGCAGCAACAGTCACAATCACCGAAAGGCAGAAACAACCCACGGGTCCAGTGATGGATGAGCGCACACACAGAAGGTGGTGCACAGCCACGCACGGAATATTACTCAGCCATCAAAAGGGACGAAGTACCGATGCGTGCTACAGCGTGGGTGAACTTTGAAAGCGTTATGCTACGTGAAAGCAGCCAGACACAAAAGGCTACATGTTGCATGGCTCCATTTATCTGGAAGATCCAGAACAGGGGACTCCATAGAGACAGAAAGATTAGTGGTCTTTGCCAGGAGCTGGGACTGGGGGATGGGGAGAGACTAGATACAGGGTTTCTGTCTGGGCTGATAAAAAATTCTCAAACTGGATAGCAGTGGTGGCTGCACAACTCTGAGAATACACTGATGCACTCAGCTGTACACTTTAACCTGCTTATAACACGGGCAGGGCCGGTGTGCTAACCCTTACCCTGGATGACGGAATGCCGCCAAAGAACTCTATAACACGTATCGCTTTTAAACTTTGTTTATATTTTATTATGCAAATTTTACCTAAGCAATACATGAATCTATTCTCATTGTAAAGGGATCTAAGCAATACAGGCAAAGCTCAAATTCTCTTTGCTCCCTCATTCAAATACTGGTCCCCTTTCTGGATAACAACATTATCAATGGGTCGTAAACCTCAAAGAGCCTTCCTTTCTCCTTGTGTTAGTTATACATATAAACACATATATATGTGTATATTTTATATTAGAAAAACATAGCTTGCTTTATAAATTCAAAACAAATTTTATTCTTCAAAAATATTATAAAATGGTATATTTTATGTTATGTATATTTTACTACAATAAACACACATCCTCAAAGTCTACTTACAGAGATGAAATCTCATTATATTTAAAGCAAGGGTTTACTTATTAACTTTTCCTTTCTTGAAGCTTTTCAAACATACACAAAATTACAGGAAAAATAATAAACCAGCCTCCACCCAGCCCCCAGAACTCCTGTCACATGGCCGAGTCTGGCTCTTGCTGTTGTTGTCACCACGGTATTTTTTTTTTTTTTTGAGACACAGTCTCGCTCTGTTGCCTAGCTAGAGTGCTGTGGCATCAGCCTAGCTCACAGCAACTTCCAACTCCTGGGCTCAAGCGATCCTCCTGCCTCAGCCTCCCGAGTAGCTGGGACTACAGGCATGCGCCACCACGCCCGGCTAATTTTTTCTAGATATATTTTTCGTTGGCCAGTTAATTTGTTTCTATTTTTAGTAGAGACGGGGTCTCGCTCTTGCTCAGGCTGGTTTCAAACTCCTGACCTTGAGTGATCCTCCCGCCTCGGCCTCCCAGAGTGCTAGGATTACAGGCGTGAGCCACCACACCCAGCCTCACCACGGTATTTTGATGAAAATAAGAGGGACTTTACTTAAATCGAACCCTCTCCTAACCACTTCAAAGAAGTGATTCAGAAGATACAAGGATAAAACTCGGGGGGCCAAGCACCCCCTAAGAGTGATGAACGTCCCCCTTCAAAGCCAGCCCACCTCGTTGGGAAGTCACTGTGAGATGGGCACAGACGGACTTAGAACCAACCCTGGGGTTACTTTTAAAATTCCGCAGAAGTTTCTTAAAACATTACACATGCACCGGCCATAGGATCCAGCCACTCTACTCCTAGATGTTCACCCAGGAGAAAAAATCCAGGTCCCTACGAAGCCCTGAGCACAAATGTTCACAGTAGCTTTTTCTGTAATCGCCCCAGACTGGAAACCAGCCGCCTTTCACAAAAGGGTAAACGATAAACTAGCTGCGGTCTACCCACGCCCTGGAACACTAGTCAGCAACAAAAAGTCACGAACCACTGATGCACACGACGACAGGACGAATCTCAAATTACTCCGAGTGAAACAGCACAGGACTGGTTCCATCTCTATTAAAGTCTAGAAATGCAAAGCAATCTACAGGGACAGGAAGCAGATCCCTGGTGGTCTGCGGGGGAGGGGCTGGGAGGGAAGATTACAAAGGGGCCTAAGGAAACTTTTGCATGTGATGGGGATGTTCATCATCTCGCCTGTGACGATGGCTTCACAGGTACGCACGCGTGCGGTCACCCCTCAACTTGCAAGCTTTTAAATATGTGCTTTTGCTGTGTGCCAACTGTGTGCCTCAATAAAACTTTAAAAAAAATTAGGACTGCAGAAAGCATTAAATACAAACCAGTTATACCTAGCAGTTACTTTACAAGCTCTCCCTTGTTAAACAGATGAAATAGAAAAAGAATACTTTTTAAGCAATTTAATTGCTAGTCTCTTTTTTCTATAGCTAGGTGGCAAGTCAGAGCAGGGAAAGTGGTAAGAACCACAGTGAAGGAACTTTAAGGGAGTTTCTTTTAATATTTTTAACCTAAATCTTAGTGTCTTAATAACGACATTCAAGCAGGCACTTGTATGCAAAAGAAAGCCATGCCCCTCTGTTCTCTGCAAAGAAAAAATTAAATGCCTGACAATGACATTTGCAAACAGCATTTAATACCTGGGAGTGGGGAATCGGAGCCCACCATGCCAGAAGCGACTTTAAAAGTCCCAGCATTAGAGGAGAAAAATGTTTTACTGTGCGTGACAGGTTTCTGTTTCTCTCCTGGGTCTAGCAGGTCACAGACGCTCTTTTCCCAGTAAGCATTAAGTGGCCCCTGGAAAACACTCCAAGTGCCAAACACTCCTTACCTTTTCTCTCAGGTCCTTAGGAAGCTCACCGCTCAGCTCAGCACACTTCTCATATCTGACCTCGCTGCTTGACGCTGAACTTGAAAACCTGGTACAGAGATCCGAGTTACTTGGATGCAGCCAGAAGCCAGGATTCCCCGTAGCCCACACATCACCAGCTCGGGAGCCCAAGGACGAAATCGGCTTTGGCGGCATCAAAGCCACACTGGCTGATTTCCTTTGAGAAAGGACATTTCCTTTCCAGTTGCCCAAAGGAAGGACAAGAGCCGGGTGGGGACAGCCTACCTTAAACACAGCATCATCGGGGTGGAAGGAGCCCCGGGCTGGGGTGAAGACACAGGTGCTAGTCCCGGCTCTACTCTGCCTCCTTACTGGGGAGCTCGGGTCGGGCTTGTGACCTCACCTGAGCCTCTGTTTCTTCATCTATAAAATGGGGATAATTAACACCTCCCTGTCCCTTTTATAGGGCAGATAAGAGGCTATCCAAGGCCCTAATAGCTACATGAGGGCGTTTAGGGAAGAGTGAAGATGCCCCAGGAGGGGTAATTAATGGTTGTTGTCAGCAACTCAGGCGCAACAGCAGCCCTCCGCAGTGGGCTGTCCCGGAATGCGTGGGGGCCGGGTCGGTCTCTGCCTCTCTGGGTGAGCAGGGCCGAGGCATTAGCCTTCTCTGGGCCTCAGTTTCCCCACGTATCAAGGGCAAGAGGGAGTGGGGCTAGAATCTTCCTCTCTCTGAAGAATCCTCTGGTGTAAACGCCTGAAGATGTAGCACAGGCCCAGTTCAGGGGGCTTTGGAGAAAAGGGAGGGAGAAAAACTGAACTACTTAAAACTTGACCCACACTTAGTGACCCAGAGTCTGTGCCCTGGGAGGTGTGAGGCTGTGGTGTGTTGTTGCTAAACGTAGCTCCTCAGTTTCCCCATCTGGCAGAGGGGAATAATCTCGCGGCCCCTCCGAGGCGCTACAAGGACACAGTGAGAGGAAGCATATGAGGACAGGTGTCCCCTCTCTCTGCTACCTTAACTCAGGGGTTCTCAGTCTTGGCTGCACAAAAGACCACTTGGAAGCTTTTAAAAACCACCAAAATATGAGCCCCTCCCCAGACCACCTGAATCAGAATCTCTAGGGGTGCGGCCAGACATGGGTATTTTTTCCACGTGCTGAGAGCCACTGGTCTAACTTTGCCGGGCTGGCTGCCCCGGTTCCCAGCACCAGGAGGGCAGTCTGCCCAGACATCCTGCCCCTGGCTCCACCCCGGACAAAGCATGTTGGTGGCATGCATGTCATTAACGAGCCAGTTGATCACGCCTGGTGGCATCTCCCTGTTGTGGCCACTTGTGGGAAAACAGGTGTGCCAGGCTTAGAGAGTCATTATTAACCAACTGGATCGATAATACCATTTGGAGCCGCAGTCCAGCATTATCTCTACGTTTGTGCCTCAATCCTTTAAGGAGGGTCTCATTATTATTTCTATTTTTGAGATCAAGACACTGAGGCTCAGTGAGGGGAAGCACCTGCCCAGGTTATCGTGACTCCTCTGATTTTACATTTCGGGCTGCTCCTGGAGGCTTAGGCCTCGTCTCCTCAATCCATGGAGACAGGCTGAGCTGGAATGACATCTGGCTTCAGCTTCCTCAGGATACCTCAGCTTTCTGGCCTGCATCTGTGAAATAGGCACATGCCTCCCACTTCACCCCCAGGGTACACGAAAAGCCGAGCAGGCCAAGGAAACTGAGCTCTAGCCTCCACTGCTGGCCATACCCAGAGGGGCTCGGTGCCCGGTTCCCTCTCCCTCGGGGTCTCTGGTGGGCGGTGGGTGGTGGGCAGCAGCCCAGGGCTGAGGGAGGCGTGTGGGAGTGTCCACTTACAGTCTGGTCAGATCCGCGGACAGCGGCCGGGCCTGGAACGTCCTCCTCCTGATCTCGGGCTTTGTCTCAGAGCTCTCGGCAGCCCAGCCTCTGACCCGCGCCTGGACACTCACGGCCCCTTTCTCGGACTCTGGCACTGCCGATGGGGACTCCGGGGTGGCTGAGGGGGGTCCAGGCCCCGCTACCAAGGCCACAGTCACGGCCCCGGCGCTGTCCTCCCCAAATAGGCTGATGCGCTTCTTGACGCTCCCCCTGGAGGGGACTCCTTCAGCTGCTCTGCCCATGACCTCAGCGAGGTCTGGGCCTCTTCCTGGCCTGGGCGACGCGGGCTCGGGGGCCTTCTCTGGCTCCTGGACCAGCCTGCCTTGCTCTCCCCGCGGACGCTGGTCCTCTCCAGGGGCGACACTGGCTGAGCCCCCAGGGGCTCTGGGGCTGCCCATCTCCAGCTGCGAAAGCACCTGCTCCGTCCGTTCGTGGATTTTCTTGGCCACCTCCAGGAAGTCTGGACTCGTGTCAGGGAGGGGGGCCTCTGCCTTGGCCAGACACTCCCTGTCCACCTTGGGCTCCGTCAGGGACCTCTCTGGGGCCCGGCGCTCAGCAGCGCAGCCCGCCACCGCTCCCCTGCTCTCGTCGGCTGCCTTCCTGGGCAAGGCCTCTCTGCTCTCGAACCGGGCCGTGAGGTCCACGGACAAAGGCCTGGGCTTCCTCACCCATGTCTTCTCGGGAGGGGTGGGGGGCATCTTCCCCACTGCGGCCTCCCCGCCCGGGCCCGGCTTCTGAGGCTGGCTGGACTCGCTAAAGATGGCCGAGGCCGGCCTCCTCTTTGGGCGAGGCCTGGGCTCCGGCACGGGGCCTGCCGTGTCCTCCACACTGCCGGCCTTTGGGAGCGCCTGGCCCTGGCCTGCCTGCCCGTGGGCTACAGCCGGCCTTGCGTCCTGCGGCAGGGAGGCCGGTCGAGGGAGAGTCCCCGCCGCCGGCTTTCGGGCGGGTGTGGCGGGCTTGGCGGCCACCTCGGGCCGGGAGCCCGAAGCCGGCTCATGAGACACCCCCGCTTTGGCCTCCTGGGCCCCCTCACTGACCGCCTTCCCCAGGATGGGACCGGGTTTGGTGGTTTCAAAGAGAACCACGGTGTCGGGGCTGGGCCGCGGGAACACCGCCCTGGAGAACAGGGACGAGCTTCTTCTCGGGCCCTCCCCGCCACCCGCCTCCTGCCCCACCAACCCGGGCATCCTCCCGTCCAGGTCCTTTGCTGCCAGCTGCTCGGACAGCCCACCAGAAGGAGACAGGCCAGTCGGACTGTGCTGCAAAGACGACCCAGGGGGTGACACGTCCGGGGCAGCCTGCTCCCTGGAGAAGGGCTTGGGGGCGAGCCGTGGCAGGGGCAGCAGGCGAGCCGGGCTCCTCAGCGGGCTCTTGGCTTCCAAGATCCTGGCCGCGGGAGGCCCAGAGGAGTCGCCAGCCTGGCAGAAGTAAGTCCTCTTCAGGGTCTCCTCCTTGCCAATCTCACCGAGGCCCGGCATCACCGTCAGGGACGTCATGGAGCCCACCTCGACCCGCGTCGCCATGGTTATGGTTGTGGATCCATGGGGATTAGGAACATTGGAAATGGAGGAGCAACTGCTAAAAAAAAAAAAAAAAATGAAATTTAGAACACGGTCCATGCCTGGGTTGGGGCAGGGTGGTTTGGGGGAACGGGACGGAGAGCCCTGGGCCCCGGATTCTGGACCACGGCCCTGCGCTGACTTCGCTGGGCAGGCTCGGGCCTGTCTCTCCCCATCTCTGAGCTCTGGGCAAGGGGAGGGCCCTAAACGGCCGTTTCTGAAGTTCGTTCCAGCTCAGAGGGTGTGGAAAAGGCGCCAACACCCGCCAGAGGACATTCCCCGACTCAGCTCATCTCCCGCCAGCTCTTATGGTAAGAAGTGATCATCTCTGCTGTGCAGAGACGGAAACCAGCTCAGAGGCGAAGCAACTGGCCTGCAGTCACTCGGGAAGAAAGAGGAGAAGCCAGGATTCGAACCCAGGTTCGACTCCAGACTTACACCACACAGGCTCCTGGCATAAGCCCAGGGGAAGCGTCCCCAGGGTCCCTCACTGCTGTGGCCCTATGTCCCCACGGCAGAGCCTGCACACATCTGGGATCCTAGCTCATCCTTGTCGCGACCCGGTGCCCAGCACCACGCACAGGGAAGGTAAGCAGCTACCGCCGCTCACGCAGCAACCCAAAGCAGGAGTTCCTGGGGGCACGGAGAGGGTGAGTGGCTGCCGTGGGACTCATGCCTCCGCCACCAACCCCACCAGACTGTCCCTTGGTCCCTTTACTCTTCCCTCCCCGATCTTTCTGGATACTGTTAAAAAAAAACCATCTCATTTTTCTCACTCAATTTGCTGTTGTTATTTGTTTGCCTTCAGGATCTCTTCTGTGGAACACCTAATTTTATGCCCACTGCCTTCATATTCTGTTTTGAAAATCTATTTACTTATTTATTGCTGGACACGGGGTCTCACTCCGTCACCCAGGCTGGAGTGCAATGGTGTCATCATAGCTCACAGCAGCCTCCAACTCCTGGGCTCAAGCGATCCTCCTGCCTCAGCCTCCCGAGTAGCTGGGACTACAGGTGAGCGCCACCATGCCCGGCTGTTTTTTTAAATTTTTTTGTAGAGACGGGGTCTCTCTGTGTTACCCATATCAAGGCGGTCTTGAACTCCCAGCCTCAAGCGATCCTCCCGCCTCAGCCTCTCAAAGTGCTGGGACGGGATCACAGGCCACCACGCCTGGCCTTCATATTATTCATAAGAAAAGGAAGAGCTAGCAGTGAGGGCTCAGCATGAGAGAGACCCCAAGCTGGGCCAAGCGCTTCGTGTGTTTTATAAATCTCATCCTCCCCGCAACCTTATCAGGTGGGCCCGATGATCAGACCCTGTTTTGCAGCGGCTCCAGCCATAAGCCCCTTGTTCATGGAGCTGTGAGATCTGTTCTCTCAAAACAGGAGCCCTCCTCACTCATCAATCCTCCAGCAACCCAGAAAGGCGGGAGTGACTGTTATCTCCCTCGTAGGGATGCAGGGGAAGGGCCCAGAGAGGTCACCGGGCCTGCTTGCCACCACACAGCTGAAACCTGACCGCAGGTCCGTGACCCACGGAGCTCTGCCTGTTAAAAAATTATCTTGTATTCCTTTTCAGTCTTGCAAAGTGCCAGGCAAGTCCCTGCTCTTGATCCGCAGGCACCTGTCACACCAGTGTTTTCTGTCCCTGTGAAACCGCCACCAGCCAGCCCCCATGTAGATGGACTAAAAAAGCGGAAGGTATTTTAGTTACGCATAAGCCTCCCGCTTCCCCTCCTGGGGCCCCACACTGCTCCCCCGTCTCTGACTCACTCGGCAGCCTCCACGAAAGAAAGGCAGACAGATTCTGATGTTTTCTCTCCCTTACACGCTCAATGGCGCTAACAGATTTCATCTCCCCAAACCGAGAACACTGTCTAGACTCAGTCAGAGGCAGAAGAGAGATCAGACACGCAGAATCTGAGAATGGGAGGATTTCCATCTGCACAGACCCCAGGCAGAGCTCCAAGGCTCCAGAATCCAGCATCAGGGCTGTTCCCCTTTGCGGCCAGCCCTTGTGACCTCTTGAAACCCTGCTCTGCCACACATGCATAGCCCAGACATGAGACACGGGACAATGCCAGGATGCAGAGGACAGAGACGAGATTCCCTGGCAGCGCCCACAGGCGCCCTCCATCCCCTGGCCGAGCACGGGCCACACTTACCCAAGCCGGCGGGCCCTGGGTGGGGGGGTGTGACTGCCGGGGACAGCCAATGGCGTCACATCTCATCGTGGACGGGCTGTCCGCTGGCTCCCATGGCAGAAGCAGGCGGGGAGAAGCCGGCTCGTTCCGGCAGGCTGAGTGTCGCGGGTCTGGGGAGACACAGGACGACAGCCTCGGTTCCGGAGTTCTGGCAATATGTGAACAGACGTCGCAAAAGCTCTCAAGCTCCAACTGCATCCGCTGGCATCTCCTCCAGCTCGTAAAACTTAGCTCCTTTCGGCTTTTCAATTATGTAGCCTTATATGTACGTGTGCACAAATAGTGCTGAGCCCACAGGAGGTTCTCCATAAAAATCTTCCCTATTTCTCTGGTGCGTGTTTATGGGGCACCTACTGCATACACAAGGATGAGCGAGAAATAGCCCCTGCACCCGTGGAACTCACAGTCTCCTGTAAGAAACACACACACACACACACACACACACACGGAATTACAACACTGCAGAATAAATGTCGTGGTTTATCATAGCACCAAAGACAGAATTATCGAATGCATAAATAGTTGCCGAGTGAATAAACAAACAAATGATGAAACATTCTGACCCTACTTCTCACTCTTTGAAGATGCCAAGTCAGTCTAGATGCCGTGCGTCTCACGACAAATGACACCAAACCACCTGGAACACAAGACGAGTTACTCTGGCTGTGGCTAGTGACAGAGCCGAAGAGCGGGGACGCGCTCAGATGGAAGCTCCACCCACCAAGCCCCGCTGAGAGACCCCCACCCATTTCGCTGGGCCGCAGGGAGCAGCTCCACCCTAGGGCAGGCCGCTGCCGGACACCTGCTACGACCACGTGAGCCTCACACCGTCACCGGAGCTCATCTGCCCAAATGCGGAAGGAATGCCCCTCTGCGTGGCTTTTCCTGGGAAGAGGCATGCCCAGCAACCACTGCTGAATCAGGATCAATGGTGCACAAAGGTCACCCCCCCCTTTAGAGTCCCTGGACCCGCTGCAGCGGCCACTCTGCATGGAAGGAAAAGGGTAAAAGCAGGAGTTCAGTAAGGAAAGTCGGTCCCTTGGTCCACACCCCTTAAACAGACCCGTGCCTCTGCCTTCTGTCCTGGTCTACCTCTCAAGTCTCACTTCTAGTGCCCAGCAGGTGCCTCATATGTAAACACAATTCAATGAATCAATTAGTAAGTCCACGAACAAAGGGAAGTAAAAGAAGTTTTTAAACCACCCTAGTCGATGGTTCAATAGTATTTTAAAGTCCTTCCCAACCCATGATTCTCAGGCTCTCGTTTAACCTGCGGTGAAACACAAGGAAACCGATTTAACTATAGGCTTTAACACCTTGCTTTAGATGTGGCCCATATGTTATGCTGGATTTAATAGATGTTAGTTGCTTCCAAAACATTTTGGAAGCGCAGAGGCCGGCTGCTATCTATTCCTGAGGTGGACCGGCTGGCTCACAGTTTTTAAATCGTGTATCAGCTGGGCGCTGCGGCCAAAACCAGGGAAGAAGGGACACAGAGTCTGAGCCATCCTTGGTTCGTACATCTCTCGTCGTGGAGGTCAGCGTGTGGGGCAGACGGGGAGATAGGCGTCTATCTGGGGGATCAGGAGGCTGGTGGACCGGGAGAGAGAGGACGCCAGTCTAGCCACAAGCAGTGGGTACAGCAATGGGTGTTTTTCTCTCTTGCTGAACCTGCCAACTGCACGAGTTGGATCTCCCCGGAATGATTTGCAATGTTCAAAATTCCCATTTCCTGCCATTTCATGCAGAAAAAAACAAAACAAAACAAAACAAAAAAATCACTCGTCTGAGAAGGGCGTCCCCAAAAGCAACAGGTGCTGAAATTACGCAGGAGTCATTCGGAAGCGTTCATTCTTCCATCCTTCTGACCCTCCTTCCGCAAACACTTCCCAAAGCGCCAGGCTCTGTGCTCGGTGCTGGGGCTCGTGGTCTCCTGGGGAATCCGAGAGATCCGCAAGAGAGAAGGCAAGGAAGAGCACTTCCATTCAAAACCAAACCGTTTGGCAGCTTTTCTCCCCGTTTCAGAGGCGTTGATTCATTCTAACAGCTGCTGAGGATCTTTCATAATTACACCCTTAAATCCGATCCGACCGCTCACCAGCCATTCACCCAGCCGTCTCTGGCTGCCGCTTCCTGGGAATGCCACCATCTGGCGAGGGGCGTGGGCTGGTCCTGACACCTTCCAGCGTCTTCCGGAACGCAACCCTGGCCCCCCAACTCTGCAAACCCATCTTGTGCGGTGCACTGTGTGAACAGCCGAGACTGGATTGGCAAAGTGCATGCTCCTGTCCTCCCGCAAGAGCGGGGCTGCGGTACACATTGGATCTGTCCACCCACGGGCCCCGGATGGAAAAGGCCCAACCAAAATGCCAGGTGTCATTTGGAGTGCGTGCATCCTCTCCTCCCTGTCCCCATGGCTGCAGCCCTAGTGCCTTCCTTCCTTTTTCTTCCTTCGTTCCAGTACACAATTATTGAGTACCTACTGTGTGCCTGGCACTGGAGACACAGCAATGAACAAAACATAGAAACCTGCTCCCATGGAGCCGACATTCAAGAAGGCAGGAGAAAAGAAAATAAACAACATAAATAAGTGAAATATATAGAAGGTTAGGTAAGTGATAATAAAGAAAGGAATTTGAGATGGGGTGGCCAGGGAAGGCTTCACTGAGAAGCGATATTTAAAATCAGCCTCCTTCCTGCCCAGCTGGGGGCTCCTCCAGTCTATTCTAGCAGCAGCCAGAGGGATTCTCGAATATGAAGCATCAGGATGTCTCTTCCCTGCTCCAAGCCAACAGGTGTCTCCCCACTGCCCTCCAGATAAAGATCAAACTCCATCCCTGAGGACCGGTGGGATCCAGAGCCTCTTTATCTCGCCAGCTTCAGTCTGACGATTGATACCACCCATTGGTCTGTCTGTCTGTCTGTCTCTCACACACATGCATATACTCCAGCACAGTGAACCCCAGACACTCCATGCTCTTCTTCAATTTCACACCTCTGCACTGCCATTTCCTTATTGCCTGGCTAATCTTTATTCCTCCCTCAATTTTCATCACCATAAGGTCTCCTCCCCCAGGAAGCCTTCCCTGATTCCCCAGGGCTGGTTCAGGTGCCTCCTCTGTGCTCCAGGACCTCACTCCCTGTGCTTCCCCCTTGCCCAGCACTGATGGAAAGGGTGGTGATTATCTCTCTTTCCTCCACTAGACCATAAGCTCCTGGCACAAGAAGCATCCTGGGTCCTGTTCGAGGCTGCAACCCCAGAGTCGGACACCGAAACAGGCATAAAGTCAGTGTGCAAAAAAGCACCTGAAGGGAAGACATCCCTGAGAAAAGAAAATAACAACAACATCCAATGCAGGGGTGGGTATGGAAAATGGGTTTGCTCATCCACCCCCAGGGACAATGTAAGTTATAAAAGCAATTGGCAATTATTCACTTTCAACCGACATCTTCTGACACCCCATCAAGAGTCAGGCACCACGCTAACTGATTCTGTGTCTCCTCTGCCTTCTGTCATTAATCCAAGCGGTAACCTTGTGCTGTTCCATTACCACCGTTCCACAGATTAGGAAAATGTAGCCCATAAACAGCCAGTTTCTGATCTCACTGCTAGTAAGGGGGAGAGGTAGGGTTGAAATCCAGGTCTTCTAACCCCAAATCAAATGTTTTCCCCCTGAATTCCTCACCCAACCCCTGCAAAGAAATATTTGTTTTCAACTCAGTAGTCCCGTTTCTAAAAACGTATCCTATGGAAGCAACCCAAAAGAAAAGCTCCATGCACAGAGATGTCCTTTGCAGTGTTATGTATCCACCTGCAGCAAGAAGACACCCCTGCTCACAACCCCTACTTGAAATAACCCAGGACTCATAAGCACTTGGGAAGCTGCAATAGTTGCAACCTGTCAGCATCCACACGTGAAAATCACTTGTCTGGGAGTCAGAGCAGGATGGTTTGAGTCAGGAGGACTACACATTCTGGTCTACCTGGGACAGATCCCTCTCACTGTCTATGGTGTTCGGATTTGCACAATAAATTATTCCATCTCCCTACTTTTAAAAAATTACGGTAGAAATTGCATAATCTCCACCATTTCAACCATTTCAGAGTTGCTCAGTTTCATTTAGTAAATTCACAATATTGTGCACCCATCACCTGCTATCTAATGCCAAAACATTTTTGTCACCCAAAAGGAAATCCCATACCCATTAAGCCATCACCCCTCATCCCCCTCTCCCCCAGCCTCTGGCAGCCACTAATCTGCTTTCTGTCTCTAAGGATTTGCCATTTCTGGATGTTTCATAAAAATGGAATCTACATCCATCACCCTAGTGTGTCTCAGCATCTCCACTAGCGGGCAGTGACAGCTTGCGCGAGCCCCACCCCTTACTCCGGCCTCAGAAACAAGAGGTGGAACAAGGGGTCGTTAATTGCCTGTCGTTTTAAAGGTTCTGTGATTCCGACTTGGCTCAACCCGAAGGCTCAGCGGTTCGGCATTTTCCACTGCTCTCTGCAACTGACACATCCCCCCCTCCAACACAGAGACCAAATTTCTGGATTGTGGGATGCACATTGTAAATCTCCTCGTTCCCCAGGTTTCCTTACAAACAACTGGTGCTCAATAAAGGATTGTTGAGGGACTAAACAAAATTCTGACTCCCCTGTTGAGAGCTAAGTCTTCTCTTGAGCGTGGATATTTTTGTTAAGAATGGCCTTAATGAGCACAGTCCTGGCTTCTGTGTGTAAGTTCCATCGTTAGAGTTGAGCACATCTGACACTCCCAATTCTGGAGTTCGAGGAAAAGCTAGATAGAGGTGGCTGTCCTCAAACTCCCCCTGGACCGCCAGATGTCGGGGCATGCAACCCCGCAAAAAAAGAGTTTGGTGCTGTATTAAAAGAGTTTGAGGCCAGGTGCAGTGGCTCACGCCTGTAATCCTTGCACTCTGGGAGGCCGAGGCGGGCGGATCACTCAAGGTCAGGAGTTCGAGACCAGCCTGAGCAAGAGTGAGACCCTGTCTCTACTAAAAATAGAAAGAAATTAATTGGCCAACTAAAAATATATAGACAAAATAAGCCGGGCATGGTGGCGCATGCCTGTAGCCCCAGCTACTCAGGAGGCTGAGGCAGGAGGATCACTTGAGCCCAGGAGTTTGAGGTTGCTGTGAGCTAGGCTGACGCCACAGCACTCTAGCCCGGGCAACAGAGTAAGACTCTGTCTCAAAATAAATAAATAAATAAAAAATAAAAGAGTTTGAGAAACGCTGGGTGCACAAGAGCAAATGTCTTTCCAACACAACTTTCAGAATCTTAACTATGCTGATTGGCATTCTGTACCCTCCGAAGCACAATCCACACCGCCTCACCCCACACCCCTTGTCCAGGTGCGGCTGCTGATCTGCAGAAAGAACGATATAACTTATCTTTAGCCCTCTCTTTAGACATCCGCCTTTTCAATTTCATTGGCCTGTTCCTTCCTACAATTTGTGCTATTTTGGGACTGGCTGACCACTCACTGAAACCATTAACAAGCTGCTGTTTTTGTTTTTGTTTTTCTTATTTTTCTCTAGATCAGAAATTGGCAAACTAGAATCCACAGACCAAACCTGGCCCACTGCTTGGTTTTATAAATAAAGTTTTACTGGAACACAGTCATGCCCATTTATTGATGTAGCATCTATGGCTTCTTTCAAGAGCCATTATCTATGGCTCTGTCTTAGCGATGGAGTTTAGTAGTTGCCCACTGAGGCCATGTGGCCCAGAAAACCTAAAATATTTACTCCAGCTCTTTACAGAGTAAGTTTGCTGCCCCTGTTCAAGACTGTGGCCAAATGAGTCCTCTGAGACACTGGACTCCCCCAAGGATGGGGCTTCATCCTCTTTCAAATACTCAAAGCTCTTACAATATTCTGGCTGAGACCCACTCCTCCATTAGGCCTCTTCAGGTGTTCCACAGGATAACTACAGAAAAGTCCAAACATACAGAGAAGCAAGAGTATTTTTAATAATCCTAAACCCCACCCTCCACAGGCAACAGCCGCTGTTAGCATTCTGATGTGCAGCAACCTGGGCATTTCCAATGAAAATAAGGAACTTTTGGTGGAAATTCAAATGAGATTAGATCATGCATGCTATTTAGAAACTCGTTTTTGTTGTTGTTGTTTAATTTCAAACTATGTCATGAACATCTTCCACATCAATAGCTATGCACCCTACAAAGGGGTTTCTAACACTTCCATGGTATTCGATTATATGGATATCTCATCATTAGGTAACCCGTCCCTCACTACTGGATCTTCAATGGTGCAACTTTCCAGTTGTTGAACATTAAAACCAACACTGCAATGAATACTCACATGCAACTTATTTTCCCAAGATGTTAATAAATTGTTGCCTAAAGTGGGCTATCTGGTTCAAAGGATACACACCTTTTCTAGAACTTTGGATGCATGCAGAATCACATCTAAGGGAAATACTTCCCACGCTGACTCAGTTCAGAGCTTCAGAGGTCACGGTTCTCAACCTCTCCCCTGGGGCACACCCAATAAAAATGTCTAATGAACAATAAACCGGGCCCTGCCCACGCTTGGAGCTCTAAGAGCTCTACTTTATAACAGGACCATCGCAGCCTTCACTAGAAGGTTTCCGAGGGTCATTAGAACAGCTCACCGAGACACGTGAGTCTGGGACCAGCCTAGAGGCTGCGTGCGGCCTGGCATTGGGCGCAGGAAGGAAGACCCAGCCCTGGAACTGACATTCCGGGCGAGCGGAGGAAACTCAACTCCAAGGCTCAATTCAACATAAAACACAGCTGCACGATGCTGGACTCAGGGAAACGTGAGCACGACACGCTCTCTCCTTAGGGAGCCTGAGAAGTGGACACTGCATTTCAGAAAAACATAATAATAATAATTCCCTCCAAGTACAAGTAGATTTCTGAAGGAATTAGCTTATGTTGGCCCAAAAGCTGTCGTATGTGCAAAGCTCAAACCATGAAAATGTCTGAGCATGTCCCTCTCCAGCTCTAGAATCATTCGTGGCACCCACTGTCCCTTGCCTCGGGCAATGTATTCAAGGCCCCCCTAAAACTAATCTCCTCTATACTGCAGGCCCTGACCAGTACTCCCAGATCCTCGAATGGGTCCCACGACTTGAATGTCCTTTTCGTCTTTTTCCTTCTGCATGGACAGCCCTTCACTGAGCGCACAATTTCTATTTGCCAGAATCCTACCCATCCTTTTAGAGCAGTTTAAATGCGGCCTCTTCCAGGAAGCCTACCTATGCTGACTTCCCAGGCCAAAGTGACCTCCAACCCTCCTGGGCAATTCACCCGATCGAAATGCCTTGTATCAGAGACAAGCCTGAGGCTCCCTCCCTTGCAAGGTGCACGCCCACCACTACACCCCACCCAGAGCACAGACTGGATGCCCGGCCATAAGGCAAGGCACAATCCATCCGTCTACTCTCTGCCTCCCGCCACCCTTGACTTTCATCTCTGTAAGATGCACAGAAGGACCCAACTATGTTTTTCAGCTGCCGGCAATTAAGCTCTGAAATGTTCCCTTAGTCCAGAGATGGCCCTCCGCTGAGACACGGCTCAGTCATCAGCTCTCAGAATAGCCACCTGCACAGACAGGGGTCAGTTCCCCGATGAGTCACCGCGAGCCCCTCCCCTGGACTTGTCGGAGAAAACACGCCATAATCTCCTAAATTCAGATAAACACCACCTGTCCTCGGTTCGCCCAGACCCTCATTTCGCCCAGCATAATCACCAGTTAAGAGCTCAGAAAATGCCACGGGCAGGGGATGACACGCAGGACTGGCGGCCAGGAGCCCCTGGTCTCCTCTCGCCTTGTCTGTGTCCCTCCATATGACCGTTCAGAGCGGGGACTTCCAGAGTCAGCCATCTCCACCTCCACCAGCTGTGCCACCTTGGGCAGCTCGCTCCACCTCTCTGAGCCTCAGCGTCTCATCTGTAAAATGGAACCAACCGTAGGTACTTAGCATCCTCTTGTGAGGGTTGAACGAGATCACGTATGTGACAGGCTTAGGATAATGCCAATGGTCGGTCACCACGCACGCCATGATTGTCCTCATTGACAGTATTATTATTCCCGTTTAGAGAGACTGGGACGAGGCAGGAGCCAGGGAGCTAGGCCGTTCAGCCCCTGCGCATGCGCAGGAAAGAGGCAGGGAAGCAGGCGGGCTTTTCCCCACCCTCGCCCGGTCCCAACGCACGCACGGAAGCGAAGAGGCCTGCAGAGCGTATGCAGTGGGTGCTCAGTACACAAGAGCTCTGATTATCATAAAATTCATCCCCAGAAAGTGGCGAACCCAAGAAAATGACCTCTCGGAGCTCAGAGATGCTCTGATGCCTAACAAGGCACCTTTCTGCAAACGGCCTCAGTCACCCTCTGGAGCCACCTGTGCACCCCGAGGTACATGGGACAGCCTGCTCTGCCATAGCACATGCTGTTGGACCCGCCCAAATCCTCCTGGCACTTTCTGCTGCCGGGAGATGAGTGCCCCGGCTCCCCGGCTCCTTCGCTCTCTCGGATGGCACGATTCAGAGGCGCCTTCCGTAATACAGTCGCCCGGAGGCCCCAGCACAGGTAAGCCCGGCTGCCCCCAAAGGTAACCGGCTCGTCAGCGCACCCTAGTTGTGCACTGCCACCCAAATAAACCGCTTGCCCTGGCACCCTTGACTCGGCTCTGCTTCTGGGGGAGCCCCACCTGTGACACCCCTTGTTCCTAGAATCACTGACTCACAGGGATGGACTGGCTCAGAATACCCGTTCTCCTCTGAGGTGTTGGCAGTGACACCACGGTGAGACATGCTCTCTGTTGAAATGTGTCAGCAAACCGCTGGCTACCAAGACAACGTGAGGTTCTAGCATTTGCGCTTGCTGTATTTTCAAAAGTTGCTTTGTTACCAATTTATCCAAGAGACTAACTGACCTGTTGTGCGCCACACCCCATGTCTGGTGGCGGGGAAGAGGCCGATGGACTCACAAGTCAGGGTCCCCGCTTACATGGAGTTTAGAGCCAGGGGTACAGGGGTGGAGACGACAAGCAGGGGACAGACAACGTGCCAAGACAAAGACGACAGCAAGTGACAGCGGAGGGGGAGGGAACGGGGTCTGTGATGTGAATCACAGTTGGGCCCCACAGATTGGGAGGTCAAGGAAGGCTTCCTGGAGGAGGTGACATTTCAGCTGCACGACCTGGAAGCCGGCTAAGGGAAAACTATGATGTCTAGAGTCAGGGAAGAGCTTGGGGCAAAGAAGGAATAGAAATTCTTGCTCGCACAGCTGGAGTGGCATGGAGAAGAGGAACATGGGCTGAGTCTCTTGGAGAGGGGTGATGGCAGATCTTGCAGGGCTCTGGGGCCACCGTGACAGTGCGTTTGGGGCTCTCCTGGAATCACCTCCCTCACCCTGCCTCCCCCGCACTCTGATCTGCTTTCTTGAGGGGGAGAGGGTGGAGTTACCGCCCGTCTGCCAGGAGACCCGCTGAGTCTCCCACTCCCGGGGGAGAGCGTCTCACATGTCAGCACCCTCCGTCCTGCGCATCCAGGTGAGAGCTGCTGGCTTCAAGGCAGGTAGAAGGAAAGGCAGAGATGGCTGCTTGAAGATCAGCACCTGGCAAGTGGGCAACTGAGCCGGGGCAGAGTTCTGGATAACGGTTTTGAGTGCACAGGCTCAAATCCAAATCCTGCCTCTGTGAGCTTGGACAAGTTTCTTAACTTCCCAAACCTCAGTTTCCCTGCCTGTCAAATGCGTTAATAATCCTAACTACATGGAATAGAAGCTGAGTGATTTGCTGAGAACGTACATGCAAAAGGGCTTGGTGTTGTTTATTTACTGATTAAAAATTTACCTGTCTCCTACTCTCTATACGCCAGGCGCTGTACTAGGAACCGGAGATGCAGCCGTGAACAAGACAGGGCCGGCACTGGGTCTAGTGGGGGAAGATACCCAATGCTTACAGAAGTCAGAAACAACAAGCAGAGACAAAAATTTCCCAAGTACACAGTAGGTGTGTTCCCTCGATCCGAGATCTCGTCCCCAGTAAGAGCCCAGAGCCCACTGGCCACAACACGAACCCTCAAGTTAAGACTCCTGTCTCCTGGCAGAGCCCCAGGCTCAGGCCTCCTTAAAGAATCCAGCCCTTTAGGAGCCACTCAGATCCTGCAGGGTCCAAACTCCAACCTCTGCCTCCACTCCCAGATGACGAGGTCCCTAAGCCCCAGAGACTATCTCTCGGGACAGCGGCTCCGGGCGCGGCCAGTCCTGCCCAGGGTGGTGTCCGCCGCCGCAGGCCTGAATCACGTCCTGCCGGTTCTGCGGGGGGCAGGGGTCCACACCCAGGCCCAAACCCAAAAGCACTGATGTGACCGTGCCAAGGAGGGGACAGGAGGAGACAGGAGGGGGACAGGGCAAGTCCCAGTCCCCGAGTCCCCGCACCAGAGGAAGCAACAAGCCCTCGCCACACGCTCATTCCGCACATCCTCGGCTCTAAAATAAACTCGGGACGGTGCTGACCTCCCTGATTCCTCACGATCACGCAGTGACGACAGGTATTATTCATGTCCCGGCTTCAGAAAGGAGGAAACTGAGGCTTAAAGAGATTAAGTACCTTGTCCAAGGTCACTCATCTTGTCAAATTCCAGAGCCAAGAGGCTGAACAGCTCTGCGGGACGGGCAGGAACAGAGGGGACAAGCCTAAAAATAAGGAAGGGCGGGTCCCCAGAGGAGCCTGAGTGACAGGAGCTGCCAGGGCCAGTGCTGGGGCAGTGCGGTCAAGGGGAGGCCTTTGGTCCTGGCTTGTGACCGCGGCCGTGTGACATGAGCTTCAGTGTCCCCAGCTGGGCGAGAAGGGCTAGCCCAGTGTCAGCCTGGATGACAAGCCGAGCCCCACCCAGATGGGGAGAGCAAGCCAGGCACCCGGCCTCCACCGGGAGCCCCCGGCCAGCACTCCTGAAGCTGCCCAGCAGGGCAGCAAGGCTGGGTCACCACAGGGCCACCGTCACCCCACCCTTCAAGGAAGGGCAAGGCCAGCGCGTGAGCCAGCGCCCGCTGCGTCACACGTGTTGACGCTCCAGAGGTGGCCTGTTCACGCTGGGGCCGGGTTGGAGGTGGCGGTTCTGCAGGCTGAGCCCAACACCATGACCCCGGGCTGCTGCTGGCGTGGGCACGCACAGGCGTGGTAGGGGTGCATAGGTGTGCACACAGTGTGTGTGGGCCCAGGCAGCACGTTCACACATGGGTGGGTGGGGATGAGGTGTGTGTGTGTATTCGGGGGTGCCAAGGTGTGTGTGGGAGTTGCCTAGGGACACGTACACGTATGACGACGTATGACGATGAATGGTGACAATACACCCGTTCTCCTGGTGTCGGCTCTGCCTGTGGGGCTGGGAGCTGTATCCTGGAGGTTGTAAAAGGTAGCAGGGAGTATGGTGGCCGTGTGATGGTGAGGGACAGAGGGGGTGGGGTGGGGGCAGGTGCATGGCCGCAGGCCTGAGCGGCTATTTGCGCACACGGAAGCTGTATGTGTGCATGGGGGGCGGGGGGCGAGGCTGTAGCCAGGAGCACAGGCTCCAGAACCGTCCTGCCCCAACCACTTACAACCTGTGTGATCCTGGGCAAATCACAACATCGCTCTGGGCCTCAGTTTCCTCACCTGTAACACAACAATAATAACAGCATCTCTCCCAAGAGCTTGCTATGAGGGTTAAATGAGCTAATGCACAAAAAGCAATGGCATGGTGCCTGGCATATAGTAAGTGCTCATTAAAGAGCTGCTCCTGTCATTACCCTAGCAGCGATGACATCTGTGGGTCTCAGTGGTACCTGCCCCCGTTATGCAGATCCACACACATGTGATGTGTCCATGGAGGAACCGGATGGGGTGTCATGTGTCTGTGGGGGTCATTTTTGTCTTTTCCTCATTACTCTCCCACCCCCGTCATAAAGCTTGTTCTACTCCCCACCCCCACGGCCCCACTCAACCAGTTAGGAGACAAAGAAAGCAAAGGCCCCATTTTCACAATACAAGAATGAACATCTATGAGGTATGAACTTTTTTATTTATTTATTTATTTTATTTTTGAGACAGAGTCTCACTCTGTTGCCCAGGCTAGAGTGCCGTGGCATCAGCCTAGCTCACAGCAACCTCAAACTCCTGGGCTCAAGCGATCCTCCTACCTCAGCCTCCCAAGTAGCTGGGACTACAGGCATGCTCCACCATGCCCGGCTAATTTTTTCTACATATATTTAGTTGGCCAATTAATTTCTTTCTATCTTTAGTAGAGACGGGGTCTCACTCCTGCTCAGGGTGGTTTTGAACTCCTGACCTTGAGCGATCCTCCCCCCTCGGCCTCCCAGAGTGCTAGGATTACAGGTGTGAGCCACCACGCCGGGCCTATGAGGTATGAACTTGACACTCCCTTGATCCCTCCAGGGGCCCTGTGCTGGACCCTGGGGTTATAGCAACGAACCACAGGCAGGTTGGAAGATGACACCCTGCCCCCGGGCAACTCACGGTCTGGCATTGGGGAAAGATGAGCAGAAATCAGAGAAACTCAAGAAAGGTTTCAATACAAACTATGATGAGAAGTCTAACAGAAGGAATAGCCTATGCAAACGTCCTGAGGCACAAGACCCTTGGGGGGAACTGAGGTGCGCACTGCACCCCTGGGGCAAAAGGCTGGGGACAGCCAGGAACAGGTGCCTGAGGCTGGAGAGAAGGACTGAGAAATGCAAAACAATCCAAACGTCCCAGGATTGGCGCTCAGTCCAACAGAGCACGACAGTCCATTTTTCAGCAATTTTATGCAGTTGCCCCAAACGAAGTTTACAAACACTGGTGAAATGACACTCACAAACCAACTAACGGCATGATGTTGAGTGAAAAAAAGGAAGCGCAAAGCTGTATACATCTGAGGTTTCTCAAAAACAAGAAACAAACAACAAGTCATCAGCGTAACTCTTCCACGTGGAAATTAAACGTACCCCACCTCCCAAAAGATACAAAAATCCCCTGCCAAAATTTCAGAGCGCTTGCCCAACAATGATGGGGTTCTGGCTGACATTTCTCCTTCCTGCTGTGTGGTGTGCATAATGTTCTATCACAAAAATGTTTTCAGTGTTGAACAAAGAGCCAGAAAATGTCCCTGCCATCTTCCACCATGATCCCAAAACGCCGACAAGGTTTCCGGAGCTGCAGTTTTAAGAGGACAGCCTTTTTTTTGTTTGAATCTCAAATAAACAAGAGCCCCTTTGGCAGACGTCCCCGCCAAGTGGACATTCACCCGGAGCACCCTCCCGGCACCAATCCTGCAGCTAAGACAATAGCTCGTGTTTTCTCTGGAGCGGTGGGGAGGGGGCTCTTGAGGGCTTGCTAAGCTTTGGGAACGCATCCCAAATAGTTTCTTCCCCACCCAGGGATCCTCCCTTTCCTGTGGCTCAGGGTCAGCCCTCCTCCCACACTCCTGCCTTAGGCCAGCACGTCCCCCTGGAGCCCTGACCAGCCCTGAATTCTTGGGGCTGAGAAGTCTAGAATCTTCCATCTTAAAGACCATGCAGCCCAAGTTCTCTTGTCACACCGGGGGGAGACTGAGCTGCAAGCGTGGGAGGCAGGGCAAGGACCATAACTGAACCCAGTCGTCCTCCCCGGGATCATTCGCTCATCAATTATGTATAACATTAATGAAGCACCTACTGTGTGCTGGGCGCTGCTCTAAGCATTGCAGACACAGTGACAAAGCAAACGGACTGTGCTGGAGGGTAGAGCTTACAGGTAAACAGAAGAATGCAAAGGTTTCAGAGTGGACCAGGAATATGACAGCAATAAAACAAGGGTCACATGACAAGGGGCAGGGGTGGAGGCAGCAGCTCTGGGTTGGGGGATGGGGAGTCCTCTCTGAGGGGGTGACAGTGAGCAGAGACCTAAAGGAAGAGGAGGGGCCCCACGCCATGAAAACAGCCAGGAAAAGAACATTCCAGAAGGAAGGCTGGGGAGGCAGGGCCAGGTGGGGAAAGAGAAGGTGGGAACAGGGGAGGCTGGGTGACTGGGCAGCAGAGCAGTGTCAGGTCAGGGCTCTGTAGAAGGAGCGTGGACCCGCCCCTGCGTGGGACAGGAAGCCATGGAGGGTGTCAGCAGGGCTGTGACCCGCCTGCTAGCACACTCTGGGCACCCAGTGGGGAATAAACTGTGGAGGGCAAGGGTGGAGGCTGGAAGTCCGGGGAGGAGGCCGGGCTCCAATGCAGGCTCCACTTCAGATAGTCAGTCCCCTCCCCCATGCCTCAGTTTCCCCACTGTCCACTGGCAAAGCAGAAATGATGTGCCCAGCCTTGCAGACGTCTGTAAGATTAGCTGTCAGGGAGTGCCTGGCATAGGTGGAGGGTCTCGAATGCCCAGCCACCGTGTCACTCGTCCCCGAACCACAGCCGCCTGGCACTTGTCCATCTCCCCCAGCACTGGGAGCACGCCAGGGCAGGGGTCCCGTCATCTTGCCCTTAGCTTGTCATCACTAGGTATTTACCCCAAATACCTGCTCCACGCCAAGCCCTGTGCATACAGAAGGGGACAAGACTTGGTCCTGGCCACGCAGAAGAGGCTGACCCAGGCCAAGGAGGAATCACGAAATCAAGCCCTGAAGTGCCCAGGTGGAGGTTTACATGCGGACTCTGGGAGACTAGGAGCTGCCGGAGGGAAGTGGGGAAGGCTTCCTGCAGGTCGGGCATTCGGGCTCCGCCTTCGCGCATGCACAAAATCCCAGCGCAGTGGACGCCGTTGGTGCCCCATCCATAATCCCATACACTCGGGTGGTTTTGAACGTCCCCCGGTCTCTGCCTGCGGGCCTCCCCCTGCTCTGGGAGCTTAGAGGCAGGACAGGCCCAAAGTGGCCTGGAGTCAGCACCCCAGGACCGGCCCTCCACCTGGGACTGACGGCGGTTGGTGTATAAATACCCCAGCACCCTCAGCCTCAAGGAGACGGCTCTGAGGGGCACGTCCTACACAGTCCCCCGACGTCCCAGTGGGGCTGTGTCCCCACTGGCCACAGAGCTAACCTGTTCAGGAACACACTCAGCCACGCCTGCCTCCCTCCCCTGTCCACTGCCCCACCCCCCGAACGGCCTCTCCTGGGACCACCTGCTGAACAAACCACCTGCACTAGAAGCATCGTCTGACGGTCTGCTTTGGGCAGGTGACACTGACCACACGGAAGGCCAGCGAGGAGGCCTGAGGCATGAGAGAAGGACATCGAGAGGACCTGCACACCATGTATCAACACTACCACCTCTCCGGTATCCCCACGTCCTCCCGTTAGCGGATGGGGAAACTGAGGCTCGGAGAGGCGAAGTCTTCACAAAAATCTACAGTGGGGTGTGCCGTCATCTCTTTCCCCCTCATTCATTACGCTACAGCCGAACAAACTCCCCATGTTCCTTGTGTGCACCCCACCGCCTCCCCATGCCCCAGCTCACCCCTGCCTGGGGACTTCTGCTCATGCTGGTCCCCCTGGCTGGGGCACGGGGCTGCCTCTCCACTTTCAGTTCTCAGCTTCGGTGACATTTCCTCAAAGAGGTCTTCTCTGGCCACCAAAGAGGAGTGGCCCGGTCTCATTGCCCTATTGGATTCTCTGTAACAACGCTTTTCACTGAAATTCCAGTGAAATTATCATCTTTATTGGTTCACTGACAATACTACCTGTGTACAACAGGGTTTTGGGGCCAAATCTGATCCACCTCCTGGTTTTTTTGTGGCCTGTGGGCTAAGGATGTTTTTATGTTTGTAAATCGTTGAAAAAATCAAAAGAGTAATATTTCATGACACATGAAAAATCGCATCAAAATCAAATGTAGGTGTCCATAAATAGGATGTCATTGGCGTCCAATGACAGCCACACTCGCTCAGTTACGTGCCGTGGATGGCTGCTTGGGCAGTGGATTACAGAGGTCAGCGGGTGTGACAGAGGTCTTATAGTCTGCAAAGCCAGAAGCATTTACTATCTGTCTTTTACAGGAGAAGCTGGCTGAGCCCTGCTTTAGGCTGTGAGCTCTGGAGGGTGAGAGGCCTTGTCCTTTATTCTCATAGGTGGTCCCTGGTGCCTGAATAGGGCCATGTGCATGACAGGTGCTCAAATAACAATTGGATGACTAAGATGAGGCCTCACCCCCAGCATGGGGTGTGCATCACCCAGGCTTGCCATGGATGGATGAATGGATGGATGGATGGATGGGTAGATGGATGGGTGGATGGATGTATGGATGGGTGGATGGAGATGGATGAATGGGTGGATAGATGGATGGATGGGTAGATGGATGGATGGGTGGGTGGGTGGATGGGAGGGTGGGTGGATGAGTGGATGGATGGATGGATGGGTGGATTAAACCAACAGCAGATTCAAAATATTCAGAAAAAAATGGCTACATCTGTAGTGACCATGTATAGACTTTTTTCCTTGTCATCTTTCCCTAAACAAGTGAGTGTAGCATTTACATCGCATTAGGCATTACAAGTAATCTAGAGGTGATTTAGAGTATGCAGGATGACATGTGTAGGCTATATGGAAATACTGCACCATTTTATATCAGGGACCTGAGAGTCCTCGAATTTTGGTATCCACGGGGGCCCTGGAACCAACCCCCCATGGGCCTCCAGGGACGACTGACCATATATGCTTCAAAAGTAAGATGATGCAAGTGTCACCCCTTAGGGCAGCCCAAAGTCCTTCCACAGAGTCCCAGCCCAGAGTCTCCTGTCCCTGGGGTGTGGGCACGCTGCCAGGGCACCAGTTGGCCTTGACACTCCTCGGGCCCAGAGCCCTAGAGAGGATGTGATTCATGTACGACAGGACCTTTTACCAAAAGAGGAAGGAAACCAGCGTTCAGATCCTGGCCCAAATTTAACTCCAGTCATCCACGGGCTCCACCTCCCCCTACCCTCCTCCATAATGCACACGTGCGTGTACACACACAGACGCACGCAAACACACACACACGCACGCACGCACGCGTATACACGGCTTCTCTCCACCCTGCTGGGTGAGGAGTCCCTTCCCACAGCCGGGGCCAGGAGAGGACAGTGGCAGTTACTGGCTCAGCTCTCTCCTGAAGGACCACCCCAAAAACAAAACACAGATGGAGAGAAATCCTCAAGGGAAAGGGCGTATTTCAAAAGGAGAGGTCCCTGCCGGTGTTGGAGAGCAGGGCAGTTCTCTCTCTCTCTTTCTCCTTTTCCCTCTCAGCCTCCTCCTCTCCCTCTCAGAAGTCACTAAGAAAAAGAGGGAACTAAAGAAACCCAAAACTGAGCAGGAAATGAGGGCCTTTCACTGCGTGGGCAATTTCAGATGCAGTGAAGAAGCCCATTCTTAGGAGGGTCTGAGCATCCTCTGTACCTCGGAGAAGGCACCTGAATCCCGGTGGGGGGAAATTGATGCATAAATGCTTTGGAGTGTTTTTTCTTTCTGAATGGAGATGCATTTTTACTTCCCAATAAGAAAAAAGTCAGAGAGACAGCAGCTCAAAGGAACAGTTGTAATTATCCTGCCATTTCCTTTGGGCCCTGGGCTGAAGATTTTATCGCGACCCTCGAAAACGCTCATTGGTGGACACGGGTCAGCGTTCGCTGCTTTTTGTCTGTCTTTTCTCCGCTGAAGCTTTGTTCTGAATGGGGAGAGGGAAGCTCACAGCTGTGAGGGAATTCATTCCATGCTCACGACGTTGCTAGAGCTACCTTATCGCTTGCCCAGTAGCTTAACTGTCTCTGGACACGCGGGTAATAGAGCACAGTCAGGAACAGGTGCGAAATCAACCCACCCTGTCCTGGGGCATTTCCCAAGGCCTTGGAATCCCAGCTACCATTGAGGATGAACTTTTGCCTCCAGGTGTGCTGAGCGTTCACAAGGCAGAAAAGTTGCCTGGAGCCTTGCGCTCCCTACTTCCTGTGTGATCCTGGAAAAGTTGCTTAGCCTCTCTGAGCCTCCATTGCCTCAAGAGATAACTGTACTGCCCTACCTACTTGCAAAGGGTTTAAGGATTAAAACACTGTCTGGAGGGGCGGCCAGGCACCCTGGCTTACGCCTATAATCCTAGCACTCTGACAGGCAGAGGTGGGAGGATCACTTGAGCTCAGGGGTTACAGACTAGCCTGAACAAGAGCAAGACCCAGTATCTACCAAAAATTTAAAAAAAATTAAAAATTAGCCAGGTATGGTGACAGGCGCCTGCAGTCCCAGCTGCTTGGGAGGCTAAGGCAGGAGGGTTGCTTGAGTATAGGAGTTTGAGGCCACTGTACTCTATCGGGAATAACAGAGTGAGATTCTCTTAAAATAAAATAAAATAAAATAATAACATGCCTCACATGAAAGCAGGAATCTCAGTCCTTGTCATCCTTCCCAATGAGAATGACCTTTTTCCAAAAGGGAATCCAATCACATCACGCCATTGCTTGAGCCCCCCAGAAGCATTTAGAATTAAATGCAAACCCCTTTCCATGGCTCTGTAGTCCAGGACCCCAGGGTTCCCCGCATTCAGCAGCCCCCCGCCAGCCCCTTGGCTCCATCTGCCCAGGCCACTCGGGCCCCTGTGCCAGCTCCTGGCAGGAAGCCTTCGCCATGCTGTTCCCTGCCTAGACTGCCCGCCCCCAAAGCCCTCCACACGCCCCTCCTTTAGGACTCAGCTCTGACGGCTCTTCCTCAGTGTGGCGGGTTGAACAGCGTCTCCCCCAAATTCGCATGTGCCCAGGATCTCAGAATGTGACCTTCCTTAGAAATATTTGGGTCTTTTCAGATACAATTGGTTAGGTCTTGAGTTCACACTGGATCAGAGTGGACCCTAATCCAATGACTGCTGTCCTTGTAAGAAACAGAGAAGACGCACACATACAGCCAGAGGCCAAGAGACACCAAGGGCTACCCGAAGCCACCGGAAGCTGGAAGAAAAAAGGAAGGTTTCTGCTTTAGAGCCTTCGAGGTGATGTGGCCCTGTGGACACTTCCAGCCTCCAGACCGTGGGAAAATAAACCTCTGTTGTTTGAAACCACTCAGCCTGTGGTCATTTGTGAAGGTACACCCAGAAAAGCCGGAGCCGCCCCCTCCGCGGGGGTACACCCCCTACACTTTCTTCAAAGCTTCCTGATCTTTCTCTCCTGCCTTGCAATGTCCACCTCTCCCTCCAGCCTATAAACTCCAGGAGAGAAGGGATCTCAGCCGCCGGGTTCCCAGTGCAGCCAGCACAGAGCCCGGCCCACCGAGGAGGTCCAGCAGGTACTTTCCAAGTGAGTGAATTCGACAGACGCACCAGGGGAAGCTCAGAGAGGCCAAGGGACACAGCCAAGGTCACACAGGTGGAGCAGGTCGGAGGTGGGAGGACGACTAGCCTCCCACAAGTGACCCAGGGGACCAGGATGCTGACACCCACTCCACAAGGACTTGGCCCTGTGTGGGAGAAGCTCCCTGTCCTCCTGACCCCTGACTCCCACACCTGTGCCCTCTGGGCTCTGTGCCCAGCCAAGAGCCTGACCTTGGCAGGGCCCGTCCCTGCTCAGTGACCCTGTAGATAAAAGCCTCTTTGGTCCTCCTGAAGTTCTAGTGTAAGGTAAGGGATGCCCTGGATTGGGGCTACCCCAGCACTCACAGGGCAGATGCCAGCGACCAGCAATGGCCTCGCCCACCCAGGCTCACTCTCCCCACCCACTGGATCCTGCCTCAGGCACCCTCATTCCCTAAGGCTGTGTTTATGAGTGTGGGAGCCACAGTCCGAGGGTTGGACATTCAACAGCCCTGACTCAGGCTGTAAACGGGGCACTCTCCTAACCGCTTTATACTGATTAGCTCATCTCATCCTCCCAATGGCCCCAGGAGGCAGGTCTTTTCATTTTTATACCCATTTTACAGGTGAGGAAACTGAGGTAGCTTTGCGGCTACTTAGTATGTCGTAGAGCTAGGGTTTGAACCCAGTCAGCCTGTTCCCCCGTGGCTGATTTGTTTAAAACAATTTATTTTTTAATTGTGGTGAGAGACACACATGCACAATCTACCATCCTAACCATTTTTAAATGTACAGTTCAGTGGCAGAAGTGCCTTGTTGTGCCATGATCACCGCCATCCGTCTCCCGAACTCTCTCATCTTCCCAAACTGAAGCTCTTATAACTGCTATCAACTCCCTATTTTCCCCTCCCCCTGTCCCTGGCCACCGTCACTCATTCCACTTTCTGTCTCCATGAATCTGACATTCACAGCAGGGGACCATGGAGCATTTGTCCTTCGTGATCAGCATGTTTCACTTAGCGTAACGTTCCCCATGTGCTGAGATCTTTGCCACATCTGTATACTTGGCTGGGCAGAGGCGTGGGAGTCAGGGGTCAGGAGGGACAAGGAGCTTCTCCTGCACAGGGCCAAGTCCTTTTGGAGTGAGTGTCAGCGTCCCGGTTCCCTGGGTCACTTGTGGGAGGCCAGTGGTCCCCCCACCTCCGACCTGCTCCACCTATGTGACCTTGGCTGGGTCTCTTGGCCTCTCTGAGCTTCCCCTGGTGCGTCTGTCGAATTCACTCACTTGGAAAGTACCTGCTGGACCTCCGCGGTGGGCTGGGCTCTGTGCTGGCTGCACTGGGAACCCGGCGGCTGAGATCACCTCTCTCCTGGAGTTTATGGGCTGGAGGGAGAGGCAGACATTGCAAGCGGAGGGGAGAAAGTTCCAGCAGGGAGAAAGGCTCCATGAGGTGCCAGCCTGTCTTGAACGCTTCTGCAACACTTGCTAATCACACTTGTTTTTTTTATTTCAGAATATTAATTAAGGCGTACGAGTGTCCTTGTTACATGGATACCCTGTATAATAAGTCAGGGCTTTTGTGTGACTAGAGATCACTGTCAACTAATCACACTTTCTAACGAAGAAAGAAGGAGGCCTCTCCTGGCTCAAAACCCACAGCGAAAGCATTTACTTAGTGGGAACTTGATGAGACTGTTCGTTTCCTTTGTTGGCATTTTTAAAGTAACCTTCCATTGATGGCTAGCGTTGCTGGTTTTTTCAATTTACAGTAATGATAACATAGAACCGTTTGAGTACATCTTGGTGGGGTGGCTTTTAATAATTAGGTGAATAATAACAGGAAGTATAGAGATGTGGCAAAAATCACAGAGGAGTGAATGAATGACAGCATCTGGGGAACTCCACACTCATCCACGCCCTTGCTCACTCACTTATTGTAGTGATGACACACACATACCTATATGTCCCTCCTCAGCCGAGCCAGCCGGAGTCCAGGCATAAGATGTCATGTGACCGTGCCTCGCAGGCCAGGTGCCCGTAAGAGCCACCTGCAGAGTTTTCTTTTCTTTTTTTGGTTTTATTTTTCAACACAGAGTCTCACTCTGTTGCCCAGGCTAGAATGCTGTGAGCCTAGCTCACAGCAACCTCAAACTCCTAGGCTCAAGCGATCCTCCTGCCTCAGCCTCCCGAGTAGCTGGGACTACAGGCATGCGCCACCATGCCCAGCTAATTTTTTCTATATATTTTTAGTTGGCCAATTAATTTTTTTCTATTTTTAGTAGAGACGGGGTCTCGCTCTTGCTCAGGCTGGTCTTGAACTCCTGAGCTCAAGCAATCCTCCCGCCTCGGCCTCCCAGAGTGCTAGGATTACAGGTGTGAGCCACCGCACCGGGCGGAGTTTTATTTTCTGATACAGGTGCTCAGGCCCCGCCCCAGACCCACTCAGCCTGAGTCTCCAGATGGTGGTCCCAGCACCTGTATATTTACAAAGCCCCCAGGGGAGATCCTCTTGCGCTGCCAGGGATAAGCATCACATGCCAGGTTCGCGAGGGCTTTTTCTTGCTCAGTAAGTGGGGACTTGTCCAGAGGCAAGACTGGAACTCGAGTCAACCTCACTGGGCTCCGGTGGTCCCACCCTGCCTTCCCCCACCCCCGAGTGGCAGGTCCCCGGGAAGCCAGAGTCTCCACCCTTGAAAGTCAGAGCCCAGGTGCCTGGGCCTGGCAGCACGCCTTCTGCAGGGCCCAGCCAGAGGTGGCTGCCCCACGGGCTGAGCTGGGGAGCTGGGGGTGAGCCCCAGCAAGCAGGGAGCAGGCAGAGAAAGGGCCCAAACCCGTTCCTCCACCTGCCGTGGCACTGGGCACTGAGAGCATCTTCACACCGCCGCGACCGGCCCAGTGGGTTCTCGGCATCACAGGTGGGAGTGCCGGAGTCTGGCAGGTGGCCAGCGGGTGTCCACGCTCCACTAAGGCCCTGGGCTTCAGCACTCCCAAGCAGCTCACACCTGCTAGAGGCAGGGCGACACGGGAGGTCCCTCCAACAACCAGGCTGGGGGCGCCCAGGAAGGGTTAGGGGGAGGCAGAGAGGGGTGTAGGGTAGAAAGAAGCAGGAATCCTGACATCTCGTCCCCACCCAGCTCCCAGCTGTCTGAGTGACCTTGAGCAAAACGCTCATCCTCTCCAAGCCTTTTGTTCCCTCTCCGAAAAGGGAAAGCTTCCAAGAGAACAGCACAAAGCTCCAGACAGCCTCGTCAGGGCCGGGATCCAATGCCCGTCCCCGGGGATGCTGCCGTCTTGCTCCACAAACAGGGAGTCACGGAATGCCGTGCAATCCTCCCCCCGGGGGATGCGCCCTCTCGCTGTTCCCGGCTGCAGCGGGACCGAAAGCCTGGAATGGCTGGCTCAGGGTGGGGAGGGGAGGACCAGGTTGTCTGGGGCCCTGGAGACCCCAGATGCGTGAACTTGCTCGGCCGCCTCCCCCAGTGCATGCCCTCTACTTCCCGCCAGACACGCCACGGCCCCCAGGGAGCCCACCGAGTGGAGGCGAGTGCGGACCGTACGGGGAAACCCATCGCTGCCGCTGGACAAATAAACCAAAGCTCCTGTCCCCTGTGGGTGAGTCAGCAGCGGCAGTGCCAAGTGCGAAGGGAGGCCAGGGAAACGACACGAGGGGCGGAGGGGACGTGGCGCCCGGCTCTGCGCCTTCCTGGCCGGAGGAAGCCGTCAATACCGCCTACTTGGTCGAGTCACCCTGAGGTTGAGCTGCATGGAATTACCGTATCCCGCCATTCCTGACCTACACAAACCGCAGCTTCAGATGTTTCGAACCAACCCGGTGCATCGGTGCAGCACACGCGTGACAGCAACGAACACGGGTCAACACCGGACCCAACCGCAGAGCTACCACTTTGAAGCAGCAGCAGGCGGAGTCGAGGCGGAATTCAAACCTCTCCTCTGTTCCAGCAGAAGCATGTGTTTTTCTCATTCACGGGACAAAAACGTAAAACATCTTGTTGCACGTAATCCCAAATATAACAACCACACAACAGAACGGCTCACCTGTGGGTGGCCCATGACGACATGTAAGACGAGGTCCTGAATACCACTGTGACATGCTGACGGATATGCTTTATTTTAAGCGAAGTACTTCTGTGTGTGTTAGATCAAATATAACTACCCCATTGGACGTCTTTTTAAATGCTTTTAAGTTTTAAAAAAGGAACAAAAGCTGGACGTAGTGGCTCACACCTGTAATCCTAGCACCGTGGGAGGCTGATGCAGGAGGATCAATTGAGGCCAGGTGTTTGAGACCAGCCAGGGCAACACAGCAAGACTCCGTCCTTACAAAAAATACACAAATTAGCCAGGCATGGCTAATGGTGGCATGCACCTGTAGTTCCAGCTACTCAGGAGGCTGACGCAGGAGGATCGCTTGAGCCCAGGAGTTTGAGGTTGCAGTGAGCTATGATGATGCCATTGCACTCTAGCCTGGGAGACAGAGCAAGACTCTGTCTCAATAAACAAATAAATAAAAATTTTATAAAGGAATCAAAATTTGATATATCTATGTAACAGAATATTATTCAGGCATAGAAAGGAATGAAGCATTGATACTTGCTACAATATGGATGAACCTCGAAAACATTCTGCTAAGTGAAAGAAGTCAGGCACAAAAGGTGGCATATTGCACGATTCCATTTATACGAGAGGCTCAACACGGGCCAATCCATAGAGAAAGCTGATTAGTGGTGGCCTGGGGCTGGGGAAATTGGGGAATGGTGGGGGGGACTGCATATGGGTATGGGGTTTCTTTTTCGGGGTGATGAAAATGTTCTAAAATTCATCACGGTGATAGTTGCATATACCTGTGAATGTACTAAAACCACCGAATTGTACAGTTTATACAGGTGAACTGAGTGATATGTGAGTTGTATCTCAATAAAGCTGACACTGAAAAAGAGACAAGTTTAAGAAAAACATTAACTGAAAACCAGTCCAGGTGGTACACAAATACAAAAAAATTCCAAACTGATACAAGAATGACTGGAGTTCAGGAAACGCTGATATTCATGCTTTAGTTGTATGTGGGTTCAAATCTCAGCTCCATCTCCCCCTGGCTGAATGGCTCTGGCCAGTGACTTAAGCTCTCTGGATCTCAGTTTCCTCTTCTAGAAAATGGGCACAAGAATAGTTCCCACCCCATGGAGTAACCATGAGAACTAAATGAGTTAGCACAGAGTCCAGCACATCCTAGGGGGCCGATAAACGGCAGCATTGCTACCTGTCACCCGAGGCCCGTGGAGGGGACGGGGCCTGCACAAGGCCACAAGGCTGGGAAACGTGAGACTCAAAACTTGAACTTCAGTCCTCAGCCACGCAGAAGCCCCACCTCCCACGCAGCCCGGAGGCCTCACCCAAACCCGCCCCACCCAGCCCCAGGTCCGGCTGATAAATCCTTTCCTGAAAGGGAACACAGCCTGAAAGCCAGCCAGGCATTTGCTGAGCGCCTGCCAGGTGACAGGGCCTCCCAGAGCTGGTGAAACTCCCGCAGTACAGACCGGCAAAGGAGGAACAGGTGGGCACAGTGGGGCAGGGGGCAGGCCGGGGTCCAGCACAGCACAGAGCAATGACGGTGAAAATAAAAGAAGTTGCTGTGAAAGACGTGTGTGTTTTAGATTGGGTGGCTAGGGAAGGGCTCTGGGAGGAAGTGACCTTGGTGCTGAGCCCTGAAGGAGACAGAGGAGCCATGGGAAGAGGCTGGGAGAAAGTGTTCTAGGCAGCAGGGCCAGCAAGTGCAAAGGCCCTGAGGCAGGAGCAAGCTGGGTGTGCTGCTATTATTATTTAGCCATCCCTAAATTCATCCTCCTGATGATTTTCACCCAGATTTTCTTTGGAACTCATTACTCATCCACTCGACAAATATGTATTCAGAGCCCCTGCTATGTGCCAGGCACTGTGCTGGGGACACATCAGTGAGCAGAACAGAGTCTCTGCCCACCTGGAGTCTCATAGTCTCAGAGAAGGAGACAGACATTAGAGAAGTAAGCACATAAACGATCGTAGGACGATCTGCACTGACAGGACAGAAATCGGGGAATGGGGAGGGCTGTCCTCTCCCCGGGCCACCATCCTCTCCACTTCCACGAACGCAGCCTCCTTGCAGCCCTCCAGGCTTCCACCCCTTCCCCTGACCTCAAGTCCCTTCCCTGCCCAGCAGCCAGGATGATCTTTCTAAAACCCAAACCAGGTTCTGAGGTCAAAGGCCACTGCACTAAAATAAACCCCACACTGCCCTGCACTGGCCCCTGAGGCCCGAAACTGTCCTCCTAAACCTTTCCCTCCTTTCTGTCACTTCCAGAGCCCTTCCCTAACCTCCCGATCTAAAACAGGCAGTTCTTTCACATCGCCTTCGTTTACTTTCACCGTCACTGCTCTTAATCATCTCTAAAGTTCTCTGTTTTATTAATGGGCTTTTGTGCCTGCTTCTCCCAAGTAGGATGTCGTGTCTATGAAGGTGCTGAAGCTGCTGCATCCTCAGTGCCTGCGACAGTGCCTGGCATAGAAGCAAACATTGTTGGATGGGATGGATGGATGGACAGATGGATGGATGGATGGACAGATAGACAGATGGATGGATGGATGGACAGATGGATGGATGGATGGACAGATGGATGGATGGATGGATGGACAGATGGACGGATGGATGGAAGGATGGATGGATGGACAGATGGACAGATGGATGGATGGATCGACAGATGGACAGATGGATGGATGGATGGATGGACAGATGGATGGATGGATAGATGGATGGATAGATAGATGGATGGATGCGTGAAAAACGGTACGGCAGAAGGATGGATAGAAGAATGGATGGAAAGTGGATAGATGGTAGGTATCAGAATGAATGGGTGGTTCTGGCCACGTGTTTATGAGCACAGGATCCTGAATTCATCTCTCATGAACACTGTTTTCCGAGCAGGTGAAATAAGATAAAAGATGTAAAACATTTAGCAAGTGTTCAGTAAACATTAACCATGTTTATAATCATCATTTTAGTTGTTGCTAACCACCGTAATATCTGTCTGAGGGATAACACTTTGGATGATGCTTGTTTGCCTGTCTATGTATCTATTTTTCTCATGTTCTACAATGTTCTTCTATTGTTTTTGTAATAAACACCACAAATAAACACATCAAATATGAAGAGTTATATCTATATAGCGTGACCTTGGACTTCAAAGCCCTGCCCAGGTGAAAGGGAAACCAATTTGCCAGCTGGGACCCCGGCCTGTCCCAGCCGTCTACCCTCCTCCAACCTCGGTACCCTAGTCACACCCCGGGACATGAAATCCCCAAAGCTCACAAATCCCTTTGGAAGCATCGTTAGGAAACCCCTCCGGAAGTGGTAGCATGTGAGGATCCCAGCTTGTCGGAGGAGGCACTGAGGAAACAACTCTGCCTACGAGCCAAACTCCTTCCTCCATAATCCACCCCCTGAATAAAACACAGTTTCTGCTGCAAATTCAGTGCCACATCCTACAACATACAGATGGATCACCCCCAGATTTGAAAGACACATTGGGGATGTACCATGCTGTGGGTACAACATTCGCTCTGGAGGACCCCAGGGGTACCCCCAAGATTCAGTGGCCACCCTTCAGAGCAGCTGAAACAGAAGAAAAGGTCCCCAGGGACCATTAACAGGGGGTAACCTGGCATGGCACGGAGGCGTCACAGACAAAGACGACAAGCGGTGGCTCTCAAGATCAGCCCCGGCAGACCCGGCGCGGCAGATGCTCCAGTCTGCAGATGTTGAGTTGGCAGAGGAGCTACTTCGCCACAGTATCACCTACCCTGGCTGCCACCTACTGATCACCTCCCCAGTGCTGAGTGCTCTATCACACGCTCAAAGATGTGCGGCCATGGTTAAAACCACTCCCAAGGAACGTGGAATCAGACAGCTAGAGAGTAGTGCTAATAACAGCAACTACAATATATCAGGACTCAAGACGGAGTGCACAGTAAGTACTTAGCACAGGGTCTGGCTCAGTCAGTATCGCTGGTGTTTTTATAAATGTGCTAGATGAGGAGGATGAGGAGGAGGAGGCCCTGACTCTGCGCCTGGTTGTGCTAGGAGCCTTTACATGAAGAGGCACAACCACCCTACTAGGGTAGACCTACTATTAACCCCATTTTACAGAAAAGGAAACCAAGGATGGGCCAGGTTGTGTGATTCACCTGTCCAAGGTCACAGAGCTAGTAAAGGGCAGCATCACGTCCCCACGGACGGCCCCAGCCCCAAACACACCTCTGAAAACCAGGCTCCACTATCTGCCCCACCCTACGGCCCCCCAAACCCTTTCTTCTCTCTGGACTTCCTGGTCTCCATGGGCATCCAGATGACTTCCTTATTTTCGGACTTTCTTGGAGGCGGCCGGCTGACCCTGTCCTTCCCCCCTGGTGCTGCTGAGCTCGTCCTCCGGAAGCCACTGCTGCAGCTGGGGGTGGTGGGTGAGCTCGTCTTACAGGGGCCACCTCCAGCCTGCTGGGACCGTCCAGCAGCTCTACCTTGGACAACACCCAGGCCTCGGCAGGAAGCATCCCAGAGATAAAGATCGGGACTGGCTCGTGAGTGCGCCTAGAGCGCTTGCTTTGTGGGGGCCAAACCAGCTGGCCCGAGCTCCACTCTGAGCTGCCCCCACCGCAGGGACTAAGGAAAGCACCCCTGGGCTGTGCCTGGAGGAGGTGGTCTAGGGGGTTGTCCCCCAGCCTAACGCCTGAATCCACCAGTTGTACTTTACAGCGTTTGTAGAAGGGGCTCGTCTTCTCAAGACAGGGAAAAAAAAAAAAAAGCACGCATACGTATAAAATGCTGGCTTGCCAGTTTGCCGTGTGCCAGGCACCCCTCTGCGCACTGCACAGGCACGAGCTCATTTAATCCTCGCAGCAACCTCATTTTACTGAAGCCCAGCGAGAGGAGGTGACCTGCCCCAAGGTCACACAGCTAAGAGGCTGCAGAGCCAGAACTTGAATCCAAGCCACCTGAGAACAAAGCCCACGTTTTATGCCCCAAGATACAGAGCTGACATTTCAATCAATATGTATGTATGCACAGTGTGGTTAACACGTCTGAAAATCACTGCCTAAAATATTAGCACCGGTTATCTTTAGACTGTGGGATTATGAGAGTTTTATCTCCTTTTTCTGCATCTATACGGTTGGCCCTTCGTATCTGAGGGCTCCGCGTTCGTGGACTCCACCAACCGCGCGTGGAAAATAGTTTTTAAAGCAATGGATGTCTGCGTCTGTACTAAACATGCACAGACGTTTTTTCTTGCCATTATTCCCTAAAGAGTACAGTACAGCAACGGCGTACGTAGCATTTCCATTGCATGAGGTAGCACAACACAGAGCGACGAGTCGAAGCATACAGGGAGGACTGCGTAGGTTATACGCAAACACTGTGCCATTTTCTATAAGGGACGTGAACATCCGGGGACTTTGGTATCCATGGGGGGGGTCGTGGAACCAATTCTCCAAAGAGATACCAAGGGACAGCTGTATTTCCAAATGTCCAACGATATAAACGTATTGCTGCACAATAAGGATAAAAAGGGCGTAAAAGTCATCAGTTTAAAAACTGAAACGAGAGTCATCGCTTCCTTTAAGCGTTATCTCATGCTAACACACACTAGGTGTGCAGGTGACACCAAGTACGGCAGAGGGCACACCAAGGGATAGGATAATGTCAAGTGTAAAGGTCTGGGGACCCCTCGGTGCTCCAGGGAGAGACATGCACACAGTGGGGGCTTTCCCTAACATCACCACCCACCCAAACAGAGCAGCAGGGAAATTGACTTGACGTTCACAGGGCGACCCTGCTGACAGCTCCTGACCAGGCAGATATCAGCACCCCCGTTCCAAAGGTGTGGACGCCGAGGCGGAGCCAGGCTGTGACCCAGGGCTGCGTGGCTCCCAACCCGGGTGGTGTCTTCCACGGCAGGCTGCAGCTGCAGGCCACAGCAGAGCCACCTTCCCAGGAGCGACTCTGGCCTCAGGACAGGAACTGGGCGGCACCCAGAGAGTCCTCGTGGACACCCAGCTGACCCCAACTGAAGCCAAAGAAGACGGATGGCTCACACCTGCTCTGGTGGGCCAGCCCGCATTCTGGGCATTCCGAAAATTCCTCCCTGATATTTGCTGCCACCCCTCACCCCCCACCCCTTTTAATCCGTTAAAGGAGGGAAAGACAGAGGGGCTGTGACTAAGACGTCTGGATGAAGACAAGACTTGGAAGCATCACTGCCGCCTTTCTGGAGTTAAATCTGACGGTAACCAGGCACATCTCGCCACTCCGAGAAGAAAGTGTCTGCCCGCTGCCAAAGCTCCGCACCTCATCCAAGCCCGGAGCTCGGCAAGGGAACCGGTTCGGCTTTGAGGCTGAGCGAAGGCGGGGCCGGGGCTGGGATCACAGACAGGACCACAGCCCCGGGCCCACGGCTGTCCACCTCCTCGCTCTCCTCCCTGGCCCAGCGCTGAGGCCCAGGGCCCAGCCCAGGCCCTGGTATACAGTAGGTGCTCAATAAGTAGCAAAGATGAAAATGATGGACTGTCCCAAGAGAGGAAAGGACACACCGCACTGGCACTTCCGAGGGGAGAGAGGGTATTTCCAGTGGGGTCAGGGCCTCGCAGGGGCAGACCTGAGTTCAAATCCAGACTCTGCCACTTCTTATCCCAAGCTGGTGACACTGGGGAGGGCTTTACCTATCTCAGCCTCAGTTTCCTCGACTGTAAAGCAGTTAATAATACCAACTGCTGAATCACTCCAAGGATTTGAAGAGAAGACCCAGAAAATTGTGTTTTTTTCTGGGCCCTGCCTTTCAAAGGGCTGGTTTTGATCCTTTCCAGAAGGTGTATGAGAAATAAGAGGCTCTGGAGTCTACGTATCCAGTTTCCTCTGCCTTTGTAAAAAGGCCCAGAGAGGGTAAGGGGCTTACCTAAGGACACACAGCAGAGAATCCAACAGAGAACACAGGAGGCCTGGCTTCTGACCTAGAACTCGTTTTTATATACTCTGTATTCTCTTCCAGGGCCTGGAACCCCTTCAAGTGCCAAGCACAGTCCCTGCTAGGCAGGTAAGCAGTTCTAGAAACAAAGACAAAAGTCTTCCCGTGCTGGGGCCCAAAACGAAAGGGAGTGACAAACCTGGGTGGCTTCCCAGGCCAAAGGGCCCTGGGAGTTCCCCAAGCGAGTCACTCCCCAGCCCTGCCCAGCCCTGGCCAAGGCTGGGCCGAGCAGCCAGTGCCTGCCAAGGCCCAGGCTTCATGTCTGGACAAGTCGGGAGGAGCGAGTTCAGAGTGACCTCAGTGTATCCAATGCACCTGCTGGCCTCCCCTTCCGCTGGGAGGGCCGCACACCCCAAGTTTCCTTCCCCTGGCAGTGCCTCACTATAGGACTCCCGGCAAAGGGCTTTCATCACTGCAAACCAAACAAACAAGACATATCAACAGAGTCGGCCGTAACCACAGCCCTGTCCTGGAGCCTTTGAAAATACAGCTGTTTCTCTAACAGGCAGGGCACTGCACTGCCCGTGAGAGTCTCACGTACCAAGGCTCTAGTCCTCTCTGCCTGCCACTAGCTGGTAACCCTGGGCAAGGCATTTCGCTTCCCAGAACCTCAGTTTTCCCATCTGTAAAAATGGGGCCAACACTAGCACCTTTCTTCATAGCTTGTTATTCAATAAAATAATGCACAAAATCTACATCAGAGGAACTGAAACGTAATCAGCAGTGGATCAATGTAAATTATTGTTGTGTTTTTTTATTACTGCTACTGTTACTATTTCTGTTACTACTACAAACAAGGAGGATTTATAAAAGAATTCCTTGGGATAACTTACACACAGTTTTTAAAAACCCTAAGCCAGGAGCAGCGGTTCACCCCTGTAATCTCAGCACTTCAGGAGACCGAGGTGGGAGGATTGCTTGAGGCCAGGAGTTCAAGGTCAGCCTGGGCAATATAGCGAGACCCCCTCATCTCCACAAAAAAATAAAATAAAAAAGCCCTAAGCTGATCTTTTTATGCGGGGGTTCTCCCATTTTTAAGGTGCCTACTATGTGCATGAGGCTTTATATACAAGCATCTCATCTAATCCCGCAATGGACCCCACAGCGACAATCTTAGCATCTTCTTTTTGCAGATGCACTGCGGCTCAGAGAGGTGGGGTCACCTGTGCAAAGCCACACAGCCAGGATGTAACACTAGGACTTTCCAGCTCTGCCCAACCTGCTGCCCTGCCCACCCCCCAGAGGAGATCCAGAGTGGAGATTCAGGCATGGGGCTTGTGTCAGGCTGTGTGGGCCCACACTCCCCACTCCTGATAGTATGGCCCTGAGCAAGTGACTTCCTTTTCCACATCCGTAAAATGGGGACATAAGAATCAAATACAACAACCTATAGGAAAGTAATGAGCACAGTGCTAGGACAGAGTGAACGCTCACTTCATATTATTTTTATTTTACTACAAGTGACATTGGTCTCAAAAGCTGGGTCTCCACATGAAGAGGAGAGGCAGCCTCGGTCATCTCGCCCAAACCTCTGAAGAGGCCAGGGCAGAAACCACCAGGTACGTGGGGTCAGGGGCTGTCCCTGCTCACTTCCAATGACACATTGTCCTGTCTGAGATTCACTGCACAGACAGGAAATGCTCAGAGGGGTGGAGGAAGCCAGCCAGGGTCACACAGGAAGCCCGTGCCTGAGCCACCCCAGACCCTACCTCCCCACCCAGCCCACCCCGGGCACCCGGCAGATTCCCGTTTTCCGTGGACTTGGCACATGATCGATACGTGGTAGGTTTTTGTGACATGAACTGCTGTGGGAGTGAGTGACCTCCAAGGCCGCACCTCGCTTGGGTGGCCCCAGTGGCTACTCGCAACCATGAACTCCCAGAAGCCTGCTGTCCCCACAGTGGGGCAGTGGGACGATTCCTTGAACTCAGAGCTTCCCGTGACTCCTCCCTGGCTGGATCAGGACTGCTTCAGGACTCAGGTGCTGAGTGGTTGGTAAAGGTCTGCTCTGGGGAGAGAAGGTCATGGAAGGGGTGACCCGTGAACAGGCAGCCCCTCCAGTCACGGCAGAAGGGGGAAAGCACACAGGCTCAGAAGCAGGGGCCCTAAAAGCACCTCCCTGTCACTCCTGTCCCAAGGCCCTGGTGGCTCCCAGGAAGGGAAGCGACCTCTCTGGGCCTTCCCAGACTAATAGGAACACTAGTAATCATGTACAGCTAATGCTTATGTAAGTGCATTAGCAGGTAGTATGAGTTTACACGTTTATTGCTCAGGAGTAAAGAGGCAGGCATTATTCCTATTTTACAGATGAGGAAACTGAGGTCCAGGAAGGTTAACTGCCTTGCCCAAGGCCACACAGCTGATAAGTGGTAGAACTGGGATTTGAATCCAGGCAGTCTGGCTCCAAAGTCCCTGCAATATTCCCAAGGGAATGGGCTGCAGAATTCCTCATTCCGCCCCCATCAGGACCCGCTCGGTTCCATGCCAATGCTCACAGCCACCATTTGGTTATTTTCAAACTTCATGCCGAGCATTTCACAGTCCTTCCTGCTAAAGGACATAAGCACGCTGCGTCCATTTTATGAATGGGCAAACCGAGGCTGAGAGACACGATGACACTGGTCAAAGGTCACGTGGGCCGTAAGCCACAGAGCTGGGATTCAAACCTAGACCCGTCCCTTCCACAGCCTTCCCTGGGCCCTGCTGTGCTCTCCTGTTCCACTGGCTACAGGTACCAAGTCTTGAGAGATGGAAAACCAGGTCTAGAACAAAAACCATCACTGAGACAATCACTTCTCACCTCACACCTCACATTGCAGGTTCAAAGTTCCTCCTCATCCAACTCCACGTTCGAGCTTCACAGCGGCTCTGCCACAGAGAATACATCATTCCCATCTTCCAGATGAGGAAACTGAGGCTCAGACTGGTGAACTGCCTGTCCCGGGTTATAAACTCAAGCCAGGTCTTCTCACCATGAGATCCTGCTCTGAGTCCACTTGTCTCACACAAGTCACGAGCCACGATTCTTAGTGCCCCCTCCAGGCGGACCCTGCAGTCCTCGGGCACCAGTTCCACCCCAGGAGAAACATGATTTTGGCCGCTTGCATTATTACTCAGCCAATATTTACTCAGCTTCCGTGACAGCAGTAGACATCGGATCCTGGATGTTGGGCTTGTACATATGACTTGCTTTGGCTGACAATATAAGGGCAGAGGTGACCCCTTCCCAGTCCTGAGTGGAGGCTATCCTGGCTGACTGGCTGCCACCCTTCAGCCTGGGAATCTGGACGTAGATTCGCTGGGTAGACCTGAACCCAACCCAAAGCCTGGAGTCAGACTAGCCGGCCAAGCCCAGCTAAGATCAGCTGAGCCACCTGCTGACCCGTGAGCCAGAAACAAACATTTGCTGTTAAAAGCCACTGCAATTTGGGAGATGTTTGTTACACGGCATGATTACAGAAAACTTGACTAATACAAGGAGAGGACCATATATTTCCAGAAAGACTCGTGTGTACATGGGCAAATGTCTTTGAAGACACGGTCCCCGGCAGGTTGGATTAAAACCCAAGGGCCACAAAATATTGTGCCACCTTCCCTACTTTCAGGCCAGAGGCCACATCCATGGCCACTGACAGGACAGAGCCAACCAATGCTCCTTCTCTCTGAAACTTACAAACATGCTCTCTCTCTCGCAGGCCGCCATGGGAGTGTGAAAGGTACAACCGCTCTGGCAGGAAACCGTGCGGGCTAGATCAACATTCCAAATACCCTTTATCCCAATAGTTCCACGTCCTGGAATTTATCCTCCCATCTACTACAGTAAGTATGCGAAGACACGTGAACAGGGATGTTTTCTGTGGCACTATGTGTCATAGCAAAACAAACACAAACCAGAAACAACTCAATGTCCATCAGCAGATCAGATAGCTAATAGCACCTGCATGCATTGGCATATGACTCAGCTTTTAAAAAGAATGGAGCAAATCAATTATTATTGTTCTGTTACTATTCCCAAGTACTGACAAGGAAATGGGCTCAGAGAAGTTAAGTTACTTGCTCAAGGTCACCCAGCCAATAAGCAGCAGAGCCAGGATTCAACTCCTTCCCTCCGGCTCCAAAGTGGATATAAAAATAACTTTGATAACTGGCAAGGCGCGACAGGGGCTTAGAAGGAAGGAAGTCAAGAGAACATATATGTGTGCAAAGTTTCTAAAGGGTCAAAAGAAACTGCTGACTCTCTCAGAAGTAGGATTGGGAGTCTGGGGTACGAGACTCAGTTTCCACTTCACAGAATATCATTCTGCCATCTTTGAAGTGTTCTGTGTGTTACGTGTTACTTTCATCCTATCAAATACCTTTTGACGTGTGTTTATCATTTCTGACTCAGTGATCTAAACATCCAAAGATCATGCTTTGCAAGTATATTTTATACTCTTAACAGAGACAAGGCTATCGAACATGTCAAAGGTTGCTTACCTGAGCAATCAACAAATGTAGCAGTGATAACTTCTCAGAAGTCAAGTTCATAATTATTTGCATACCTGTCTCACTTTGCCTTACAGGATTCTTAAGGGATCTTTTGCATTTTTCACCAGCCTAGTGCCTTGCCCACGTTAGATGCTCAATAAAACAGATACTCATCACATTGAAGGGAAAAAAATTAAGTGTGTGTGCGTCCCTCAGTTCAAACAGTATGTGAGCTTTCTTTTAAATGACGGCAGCTTGAGTAGTGGGGATGGACAGAGCACCCCTCCTTGTGTTGGCGCCACCGAGGTGGGAAGGGTGTGGCTTTGAGGCAGACAGCTCTAGGTCCAAGTCCCAGCTCTTCCTCCTCCCAGCTGCAGGACCTGGCTACAAATCACATAACCTCCTGGAGCCCCAGTTTTATCAACTGCAAAATCAAGGGTCTCAAGAACAGGCACTGCCTGGGTTTGTCATGAAGAATAGAAAAGAGCTTAATCCAGATCTGATGTGCCGTGCACTGTACCATTCTCCCCAGTCCTCCCTTTTTACAGAGGAAGAAACTGAGGTTCCAAGAGGGAAGGAGCATGTGTCTGGGTTCACACTCCTATAATCTAGATGGGTGAGTGGAGGAAGGAGTGAGAACTCCTGGGCAGGGATGCTCCTGCCAGAGCCGTCGGGTTTGGGTATTCAGGGAGTAGCAGGGATGTAAAGAGAATTTCTGTTGCTGACGGTCTTTTATTCATTCAACACACCCTGAATGCTGGGCATATTGATGCCTTTGCCTGCATGATCTTTCTGCCCGGAATCCCACCCACCACCACTCCCAGCCTCCTACTCATCCTTTAAGACTCAGCTCCAGTGTCACCTTTGCTTGTCCCTCCCCCAACACACACACATACCCCCCAGGTTGAGCAAGGCACCGCTTGCCTGGATCACATCCTGCTGACAGTCTAAAATGATGATCATCATTCCCAGCACTCACTGAGCTCAGACCCATGCAGACACTGTGCCTGGTGGTTTCATTCACTGCTTCACTGAACCCACAGCAATGCTTTGACAGAGGGGAATATCCTATCATGAGCCCTTTTCACAGATGAGGAAGTAGAGTCTCAGAACAAGTACCATGCCTAAGGCCACAGCCAGGAAGAGACAGGGCCAGAGTCTGTCCCCTCATCTCCCTGGCTGGCTCCCCTGCTTTCTATCCCTGCCTCCTCCTCCTAGAAGCCTCCCTTGGCTTTACCCTACCCACACCCCAACTCTACCCACCATCCTGTTTTTTTTTTTTCTCTACTGCTCAACTTCACTGACTTCAAACATCTGCAAGTTGTAGGTGAGAAGTGAGTTCAAATCCCTGCTTTGCCACTGGTGGCTGGCACAGACCTCACTACGCCACTGAGCCCTCCATCTGTGAAATGGGAATAACGAACCCCACTGCCTTCCCACAGGAAGTCCTAAGCAACTGGTGTGTTTTATGACCATCTCTGAGGCAGGCAGATAATGAGTGCGCCGGCAGGTTTGCTGAATTAAGCATTGATACTCATAACATTTAGGCCACCATCCTTGAGGGGTTTCCTTCTCCAGATAGACTGTCACACCTTCAAGCAGGGGTCTGTAAATACCCCTTCTTGAGTGGCTCTCTAAATACAGGACGGACCAACGTCAAAGCTTTCGGTCGGCACCCTTCAATGCCATTGCCCTGCCTCTGAGTCCAGTCCACAGCAGTCCCTCCCCTAGATTTTTCTAGCAGCCTCCTAACTGTCCCCCAGTCTCCTGGCATGCCCCCTCCCAAACAGCCCCCCCAACACCAGCCAGGGAAATCTTCCAAAGACCCACATCTGACCCCACCTGTCACCTGCAGAGAACCCCCCCACAGCGCCCCACTGCCCTGGAATAAAGTCCAAACCCCTAAGCCTGGTTGGCCAGACCCCGGCCAACATTTGCCAACACACCATGCACCCTCCTCACCCTGCTGCCTCCAGGCCTCTGCACAAGCTGTTCCACTGTCCAGGAAACTAAACTCTCTGTCCCCTACGCCTCCTCCCGTGTTCACGGTTCTCCCCTTCTAGACAATCGCCTGTTTTCACAAAGGCTGGCCCCCTTAAGGATGTGATTGCCAGCCTCATCTTCGACAGCGTCTTGGAATATTCTTTAAATGAATGAATGATGAATGAATGAATGCACATATAAAATGTCCTTCTGGGGATCTTTTTCTGAGTTGGTCAGAGATGTATTCTAGTGATGCTGGGAGAGGAGAAACAGTCAGGGCCAGACAGCTGGCTCCTCCGTCTTCCTGCCAAGGTCAGCCTTGAATAAAAGCCAGCCCCCAGGACCCCCATGGGTGGGGGTGGGGAGGTTCCGGCCTCAGAATTTGGGGTGATGGCTGCATCCCCAACATCAGGTACTCCCTGCCCGCTGATTGACATGCTCATGCGCCCGGCTGAGACATGTCCCCAGACACTGCACTGAAACCCTGCACTTCTCTCGCGTAATTGCACCCTCGTCAAGCATGCAAATCCTTTTCAAAGGATTCCCCCCAAAACCACGGAGCCCTGGCTTGTGTGTGCACAACTCCCTCGGGAACTGTCCCTGGCAAAGGGAAGGGAGGAGGCGCCAGTGTCTGGAGCGAAGGCATGTTTGTCCAGGAGACTTGATGGATTAGCAGAGCGAAAGCTAGGCCAAGGGAGAAGCCTTGTCCAAATGTCCTGGTTACTGATTAGCCAAACCTCAGAGCTTCTCTCTGCAAGGGGGGATCAGAGGGGCAATTAGCCCATTTGGAAGAAAGGCCAAGTTAAATATCTCTCTAATCCTGCAGTTAAAAAGACAGCAGGTTGGGTTTCTGGAGCCTTCCCTCGGTTGCCCTAGGGCAAGCCCAGGGGACGGGACGTGGGAAAGGGGGGCTGTAGAATGGGGAAGGCACTAATATTTGCGGAGCCCCCACTTGTTTCATGCCTATCATACCGATCCCTTCTGCCAGCGCCCCTGGAAGAGGGGTTGTGCACCGCCCCCCTCCCCAAGCCCATTTCGTCCAGAGAGGAAATCTGGTCTCAGACAGGTTAAGTGTTTTCCCAAGGTCACAAAGAAAAAGGTTTTCTCTTCGTGCAACAGGTACAACCCTTTCCCTTCCTAAAGGTAATGGCTGCTCCCGCATAGAGAAAGTTCAGTCCCGGCCAGCAGGAAGCCCTGGCCACCTAGGCGGCCCGCGGAGGTCACAGGCCCTCTCCCCCCGCTCCGGGACAGAGAGCAGGGTTTCAGGGCGCGGCGTCCCCGCTCCCAGGCCAGTGTGCGCCAGGAGGGTGTGAGAAGGTCAGGCTCGGGTGGGGGTCAGTGGGCTGCTTCCCTTCCCGGAGGCCCCACCCGTGGCCCGGGGTGGCGCCGCCACCAGGGCGGGGACCACGCGGGCCTGCCCGCCAGCGAGGGACTGAGCCTTAATCCCATCAGGGCGCCTCTGCCTGGAAAAGACCAGCGCAGGGGCGCGCAGGCCCGGCCCGGAGGACCCCGGCGACCGGAACCCCGGGTCCGGGGCTGCGCACTGCCCTCCCCACGCCCGCACTGTCCCCGCGCCCCCCTCTCCCGGGCTGCGTCTCGCCTCGTCGCCCTCGCTCCCCGCTGTCCACCCTCGGGGCCTTCCGCCCGCTCGGACATCCAGATCCTAGCAGCTCCAGGCGGAGTACCCCAGATCTCCAGCGGTCCCTCGGCTCCCGGCCACCAGATCTCCCCTTGGAGCCTCCTCCCGAGGCTCAGACCGGCGCGGGGGAGAGGGACCCGCTCGCTCCCCTCGGAATCGCCCTACGCCGGCACTCGGGGCTGGGGATCCGGGGATCCGGGGATCCCAGGCCGCCGCTGCCCGATCCCCTCCGGGGATCCACTCCCACGTCGCCACCAGGGTGGCGCGGGATCCACCGCACGCCCCATGCGGGATCTTCCCGCGGTATCCACGCCCAAGTCTCGGGAGACAGATCCTCCGGCGCCCATGCCAGAACCCTCCCTCCTCTCAGATCCGGAGCCCAGGGAGATCCACCGGGTCCCCGTCTCTTCTCCGGCCAACTTTGCCAACTTTTCTCCCGGGGCCTCGGCCGGGCAGAAACTTGGCGGCCCTGGCCGGCCGCCGCCTGCCCGGGCCCCTCGCGGGTCGGGACTGGGGGCGACCGGCCGGCCCCCACCCCCGCGGCCGCCGCGCAACCTACCCTGGAGCCGCTGCCGGCCAGCGCCGCGCCGCCACCTGCCCGCAGCCCGAAGCACCTGCCCGCGCCGCTCGCGGCCCCGCGCAGCCTAGCCTGCTGGGGGCGGGGCCTCGGGCGGGGACGCGCCCCGTCGCCATGGGAACTGCGGCCGGCGGCGCCTGCGCGGAGGGGTTTGGGGCGGAGCGCCGCTGTCCAGACCCGAGCCGCTGGCCTGGGGGCTGTCGGGCGGGTCAGAGGTCGCGAGTCCCCCCAGGACCTCCCTCCTCCGGAATCGCTCTCGCCCCTCGAGCCGTGATCCGACTGGGCACGTTACTTACGGCCCCCGCACGCGGCCCCGGGCCGGTGCCCAGGCACCGACGAGGTCTGCGCCCCCGAAAGCCTAACGCAGCCCGCAAACCGGGAGACGCCCGGGGAAGGCTGGTTCCTCGCACCGCCGGGGCCGCCGAGTCCGCGCGGGGCACGGGCGCCCCCTCGCGGCTCGCGGGGGACTGCAGCCGGGGTGTCCACTGCGCGAGGCGCAGCCCTTCAGTGCCGGGGCCTCCTGCAACCGCGTTGGGGTCGGGGTTGCTGGGTAATGGTCTAGAGACTTGTGGACAAGTTGGCGGAATCCTGCGAAGGAGCCCCTGGGGGAGAAAATGCCTGTTCTGTCATCCTTTACTCATTTCATGCAACAGATCTTTATTAAGCACCTACTGCATGCTGGGTGCTGGAGACATGTAGCGAAGGTGCTGGCAAGGTCCAGGCTCTTCTGGAGCTTACAGATATTGGCCAAAATAATTGCACGACCACATTGAATTGCGTATATGACACGTGCTCTTAAGGAAAATGTGCAAAGCGTGAATAACCAACCGGAGGACCTAAAATCATATGTGCCTAGACCTCGCTGAAGTTGAAGAGAGGGGGAATTAACATCCCCTTGTGTGGCTTCAGGAGAACTGGCAGGGAGCCCTCTAGCCTCATTTTGCTCTTAAGTTGTTGAGGGGTATCTGTGCGTGCGCGTGTGTACATGTGTGCGTAAGAAGCAAGGGCAGCTGCTGTCACATCCTTTGCATGACAACTCTTCTGAAGTTGGGGTCACCACCCCCATTTTATCAACGAGCCCCCTGCGGCTCCCCAGCAGACCTGCCCACAGTGACGACACCCAGAAATGGAGGGGCAGAGGCTCTATATCTTAGGACATTGTCCTTTATCATCTAGATGTCTTGAGCACAGTCCTCCACAGGACCAAACTCAGCGGCTTTTACATGTGACTGCCACTTCCGGAGAGAAGTCTGTGAGGCAGGAGACTGGGAATGGCTGGATTGAAAATTAAAATCCCTCAAAATCCGCCTCTAAGCAGGGTTTTGACATGGCATGCGTATGGTATACGAGCAAAGGCAAGTGGTTGCTCTTCTCTCTGGAACTCCTCGAGGAGGGACTTCTGTCTCTTGTTCGCACCTGGTCCCCAGTGCCTGGAGCAGGGCTTGGCACACAGTAGGTGCTCAATGAATATATATGCTGGGTGCACGAATGACCTGCTGCTGCTGCTTCTCCTCCCTCACCTTAGGGGAACTTCCTGTCTCTCCTGGGAGAATCTCTGTGATCCAGAATAAGTGGGCTGGAGGTTGTGTTTAACTGAATATTCCATGTTTCTCAGCTCCCCAGACAACTGAGTCTTCCACCATGGCACTGCCTCTCTATCCCAGCATATAAGCCCTGGAGGGGACAAGACAGCCCTCCTCCTGCCACCACCACCACCCCCTCAGGGACCCCCAAACCCAGATATGTCCCCAGCCCTGACCACCTGCCCTACTATTTTCCGGAGGAGATGCCCATCCTGGGCCGGGTGTCAGCTCTTCCAGCCCTGTCTGGCTTTGAGGGGCGTCCAGAAGTGTCAAACTACAACTCCCAGAGGCCTCCTGGTCCCAGAAGGGGCGGGACTTCCTGGTTCAGCCTGGCCTCAGCTGGTTCCCCCTGCATTCCTGTGTCCTCTCTCCCAGTGAGAGGTGCCAGCCAGCACACACCCCGAGGTTGTACCCTGACCAAAGAGTTGTCAGGTTGTACACTGTTTCCAGAGCCAGTACTCCCACCCCACTCCCAGCCCTGACTTTTCTCTTGCTGAGGATAGAGGGCAATGCCACCCAGGGATTTTCCCAGAACCTCTTCTCTGCCATCTTCTGCCCCCTCCTCCAGGAAGTCTGTCCTGATTAGGCTGCCTGTTCTCAGAATCTCTAGCAGCTCTGTCCGGCAGAACTTTCTGTAGTGATACAGAGGTTCTATAACTGCACCGTCCAGCATTGCCCACCAAAGACTACTGAGCACTGGAAATGAGGTCAGCGGGACTGAGGAACTAAGTTTTAAATTTTATTTAATTTAAATTCAAACCAGTATGTTCTTTGAAATGTTTGCCCTCAACACCAGCCCTTTGCCCATGCCGTGCCCCCTGCCAGGAAGACTTTGCCCTCCACCTGCCCATCAGCTGGTTAACCACTACATGTCCCTCAGACCTTAGTGTCATCCCTGACTACCAAGACTGAGTAGGTGTCACCCGAATCTTGTGCACCCCTCCCCCATGACACTGAAGTATAATTGCCCAATTATTTCTCTCTCGCTTTCCTTGAGGGCAAAGACCACCATAGTACCTGAAACACAGCTGACAATCAATATTCGTGGCAATCAATGTTGAAGAAATGTTTTCACATGATATGACCCGGTGCCTGATTCAGTAATGCTACTAATGGAAGCTATCATTTATTGAGCCAAGTACTTAGCGTGTGCTGTCTCAAGAAACACTACAACACCTATAAAAGATGCTCTATTATCTCCCTTTTACAGATGAAGGATCTGAAGCTCAGAGAGGTTAAGTAAGTTGCCCACAGCTATTATAGCATCTCAGCCTGGTTTCCTGGAAAACAGAGCCTAAGGCAGTATGTGCTAATGCTTTATTGGGGATGTAAATCCCAGACTAGCAAGGGTGAAAGGAAAGGGAAGGAAGGAGAGAAATACAAGACATGTCTTACTGGCCACGATGTCTGTGGAAAACACTGCCCGGAGTCCCACCACTCAGGAAGTCTCTGGAGAAGCCAGGTGAAACAGACAATTGCAGGGATGAAGGGCAAGGACTTCATTGGCTGACACCTCTCATCTCTTGTCCCCCATTGGTCACAGCTGGGCCCAACTGCTCCACACCACTGGGTTGTGTTACCTGTACATCCAGGCAGCCACAAGGGAGGCCAGTTCCACAGACAGAGCTTCACCTGTGCCTGGAAGAGGAGGTGCCAGAGCTCTCTCCTTCAAAGGGTCCAAGCAGGTCAGCCTGGATGACACCTGGGGGTGTTGGGAGCCTGAGCCATGATGCAAGCCACCCCCACTTCAGGCCTGGGTGGCCACGTGGCTGCAGCCACTGACCCAGGACGTCTACACAGGGGACCTAGGGGAGGCTGGATCATGTCCAATGCTGCTGGGCAGCCGGGAGGGACCCAGCTGAGCACACCTGAAAGGTGCATCAGTCAAGGAAAAAAAAAAATGAATAAATGAATGATTGAATGAGTGAAGAAAAACCCTGGCAGACACCCTCATTTTATAGTTGGAGAAAGTGCGGACCAGAGAGGCAGAGATGCCCCAACTAAGGTCACTCTGAATGTAGGGGGCAGAGCTGGGACTTGAGCCTATGTCTCCGGCTTCACTCAGGTTTTCTATCATAACTTGCTGGACCCTCCTGCTTCTGGCAGCACCAACTGGTGTGTGCTGGTTACAGTGCCAGCACTTCCCGAGCACAGCGGTGACCCTCTTGTTCTACCTGCCTAGCATCCATACCCCTCCTCTGCTAACGGGGCCTCAGTTTTCCTCCTGGGAACAACCCATGCCCCACACTCAGTCCATGTGGTTCCAGGGGGATGAACCTCATGACATCCCTAACCTATCCCAATTCCCAAACCTCAAGCCTCCATCCTAGGACACAGCACCCAGGTCGGCCCAATCAGAGCATCCCATTTGCCTGGCCACGTGCCTGGTCCATGGGTGGGCACATGATCCAACTCGGTCCAATGCAAGTCCCTCACAACACTTGCTGCAACTATGCCAAGAGGAGCTTTCTTTTCTCTGGGTTTGCTGAGTCGGGGACTGTCAGCCTGGAGCCACCAATGGCCAGCACTGCTAGAAGGGATCTGCCTGAGGATAAAGGCAACCAAACAAAAACAGAGGGGGAAAGAGAGAGAGAGAGATGCTGAAGACGTTGCTTATTTACCTGGATCTTTCAGTGCCTGAAGTCACAGCAGGGAATGTTCGATTGAGTGAGCCCATACATTTCTCACTTCTACCCGAGCCGGTTTGAGTTGCACTTCCGTCACTTACAGTAAAGGACGACACAAGCACCTGCTCTGTGCCACGTCTTATGCTGGATGCTGGGGATAAAGATATTTAGGATACAGTGCCTGACTTTCGGAGGTTCACAGCACCAGAAGCTTCGAGAAATACAGAGAAATATATATGTGCATGTCAGTTCCCTGGACTAGAATTACCAGGGCAGAAAGGCAGAGAACACAGTGGCAAAGTTTCCTACACCTGGGATTGAATAGTAGCTCAGTTAATCCCTGCCCGGGAAGCACCATCCCCACACCCAACCCATTTGGGGCTGGCTTTTTCCAAAGAGGAAAGGACAAAGAGTCAAGCCCAACCAGCAGCCCGGAGTGAGAGGCTGTTGATTTGAGGAACTGGAAAGGACACAAACACACACGCTCAGACCAGCTTATCTCGCACACCCGGCTTTGCTCTACAACCTGGATGCTTCCTTCAAAGGGAAGGAAAGCTTCTACGAGGCCACAGACTTGGGTCCAGAGCTGGAGCCTGAGCAGAGGTGGCCACATTGGAGGGTCATGATCTAAAGTGCCGTGAGTCTGGAGGGGGCAGTGATCCAAGGTGAGGATGGGGGAGGGAAGGAAGCTGGGGTAGCCCCAAGCATTGTCCAAGAGCCATTATGGGTTCCAGAGGGGTCCTTGAACCTCTGAAATTCATACAATATTATGTGTGTTTGCATTCTAGTCTGCATGGGGAAAACAGCCAAAGTTTGAAATCATATTTTCAAATGAATGCAGCACCTCCAAAATGTTAAGTCCCACTGGTCTAGGGCATGGCCATCCTTTTGGAGATGGGGAAACTGAGGCTCAGAGCCATCATATAATTTGTTCCTAGGTGACAAAGTCAATGTGTAGCAGAGGCTGGAAGAGAACCAGAGATCAGACTTGCCTGGCTGTGTAGCTGGGAGAATTAGACAAGGGGGAAAGTAGAAATCCTGCCCACCCCCAGCTTGGCCATCTGTAGATCTCAGGCCGGACGTCACCTGAACCCCAGGCTGGGCCAGGTGCCCTTTCTCTGTGCCTGCCCTCGGCGTCACCCTGGACTTTCCCGTGGTGTGGAGCTGTGCCCATATCCGTGCCTGTATGTGTCTGTTGACTGAAGGGTTGGTGCAAATACACAACTCAAGCTTGACTTATACAAAGTCACACTCAGACTGCTCCCCCTGCCCCAGTAAACCTGCCCCTCCCGCATAACCGCAGCTCCACCGTGCCAGGTGCCCAGGTCAAAGCCCTGGAGGCATGCTTGTCTCCTTGCCTTCTCTCAAACCCCAAAGCCACTGCATGAGCAAATCTGGTCTGCTTGAGCTTTGTCTTTCAAAATAGATCCAGAACGTGACCCCCTTGTCCTTGCCTACCCTTCTGCCCCACCCCCAGTCTCATCCACCCTTATGGCTCACCTGACTGACAAGTTGTCTTCTGACTGTTTCTCCCCAGCCTCCCCTTCCACCTGTTCCCCACCCAGGAGCCAGAGTCTCATTCTGTCGCCCAAGCTGGAGTGCCGTGGTGGGACCATAGCTCACTGCACCCTCAAACTCCTGAGCTTAAGCAGTCCTCCTGCTTCAGCCTCCTAAGTAGCTGGGACTACAGGTATGCACCATCCCACCCGGATAATTTTTTAATAATTTTATTTTCTGTGTACATGGGGTCTTGCTGTGTTGTCCAGGCTGGTCTCAAACTCATGGCCTCAAACAATACTCTCACCATGGCCTCCTGAAGTGCTGGGATTACAGGCTTGAGCCACTGCACGTGGCCCACAGTGGTCTTTTTAAAACTTAAGACAGGTCATGTCATACCCCTGCTCAAGACTGTCCACAGACTCCCCACCTCACTCAGAAGTTAAAAGCCAAAGCCTGCAACGCCTGCCATTCTGCCCGCACTCATCCTTTCAAGGCACATGGGCCTCTATGTCCTCTGTCGTGCCAAACACACGCTCACCCCAGGGCCTTTGCACCTGCTCCTTCCCCTGCCTGGAATATTCCTCCCCCATCTCCACATGGCTCCCTCCCTCACCGCTGCTCAAAGCTCACCTGTTCCTGCGGCTTTCCACGACCGCTTCCCAGTCACTCGCTCTCTCCCTCCTCGTTTCATTTTTCTCCAGGACACTGTTAGCATCTAGCACAGTAATATACCAGCTTGTTAATTTCCTGACTGACTCTGTCCCCGACTAAGTTCCAAGAGGAGGGGTTTTGTCTGCTTTCCTCACTGCCGAATCCCCAGTGCCTAGCACAGTGCCTGGAACATAGCAGATACTCAATAAATATTTGCTGGGTGGATGAATGGATGGACATATTGTTATATCCTGTCTGTCTGTCTTGCCCACAAAACTCTAAGCTCCTTGAAGGCGGTGACTATGTTCTGTTTACCACCATATTCCCAGGGCTGGGGGTTAAGTAGTCACACTGGGCTGGGCACATCAAAGTGGAATGAATGAATGATGAGCCTGTCCATGTACAGATGGGGATGTGGAAGCCCAAGTCCCTAGCAGCCACTTCTAAATTGAATCTCCGCTCTACTCCTAAGATTCTGCCTGTCGGCGACTGTGACCCGTCTGGAACCATCCATGCTCCCTGGCCAGAGCAAGCGGGAGAGCTGACCATGTCCTAACCCTGGGCAGCCCTGGGAAGCGGCAGGGAGGATATTTGGCTTTTAAATTAAGCTCCTGATATCACTTTGGGCTTAGGGCCCAGATTTGGAGCCTGATTCCCTGAGTCCCAGCCCCACCGCTTGTTTCCTGAACCTCAGTTTTGTCATCTATAAAATGGGAATGATGATAACAGAATCTGTCCTCATGAGGCGGCCATGAGGCTTACACGCAAGAGGCACCGACGGCGCTTAGAACGGGGCCTGGTGAGCGCTCAAAAATTGTTGGCTGCAAAAAAAAAAAAAAAATTTTTGGCTGCCGTTAAAAGCTAAGTACTGAGCCGGAGGAGAAAATATTCAGTCCTTTCATGCTTCCCTTAGGTTGATTCCAGCAAATTGGAGCCTGGCCAGATGTGGTTTTGGGTTATAGCGCCTCGTTTAGGTTTCTGGGCACCTGGACGGTTGGCGTGACTTTCCCAGGTGACATTGAGCATTATCTGGAGAACAAAACTCCTTTCAAGGTCAGAAACGCCCGGAGAGCTACCGGTGCGGCCAGAGAGAGGCAGAACCACTGGTCTCGGTGTATTCAGCTCTCCCCAGCTTCCTGGCTGGAATTACACCCCTCAGGATCCTGACAACCCAAAGGAGAGGCCGATTTGGGTATAGAAGCCGGGGGGGGGGGGCGGAAACCACTAGAAAGGCGTCCTCTCTCACTCAAGGGAGCACATCTCACCTGCTGGCAAGCAGCCAGGAGGTTTTTCTAATCCCGGAGTAAAAAGCGCATATGCAACTTGACCCTGACCTACCTGCCCAGGCTTATCCCTGCCCCTCCCCCTGCAACAGACCCGTGCATTTTGTCCCCTGGAACCTTCAAAACAACCCCCAACTCCCATTTTCCAGAACGGTGAGTGTTCCCGTTTTCTTAGCTCATGCAGCTGGGAAAGGGACCATCAGGCCTCTGTGCCTCTGTCCACCACATCCCCCTGCTCAGTGACTGAACCCAACACTATCTGCCCCCAGGGATTTATAATCGCCTGGTACAGAGGGGGAAACTGAGGCCCAGGGCAGTGGGGCAACTTGCACCAGGTCCCAAAGCTGGGAAACGGGGTAGAGTGGTTGGTCGGCCTCCCAGCCAAGAATTCCTGCCACATCTAAAGTGCTGGCTGGGCTTAGATTGCCAAAGTGAAACCCAAGGCTGTGACCCGATGGCCTGGGAAGTCTGGGTAGATGCCCTTGGCATGGTTGGCAGCTCAGCTGCTTCTGACTCTGGGTGTCCTTGGGCAGGCTCACCCCTCTGGGCTTTCCCGTGGCCATCAGTGACAGGGCTGGCCATTAACAAACCACCTTCCAGGCTGAGCCGGGTCATACAAGCACCTGTATTATTATTTAAGTAAGACTTGACTTGAAATTGACCTGTTTGTTTATTAAAATAATTTTTCACTGGAAAACCAATATCACTCCAAAAAAACAGAACAACAAATACAAGGATAATCAAACCACATCCACAAATTCTCACCAGACTCTTGCTATGGACTGAATGTCTGTGTCCTTCCCCAAATGTATATGTTGAAATCCTAACTCCCAGGGTGATGCTATGAGGAGGTGGGGCCCTTGGGATCTGCCTGTGGGGGACCCAAACTGCGACAGGTGGAATAGGTACACGCGTGACAACGTGCATCAATCCTGGAAACATGACGCTTAGTGCCAAAATCAGGAAAGAGAATGCAATCCATAAAACAATACCATTTACACACATGAAAAAAATGCATGCATACTGTACGACACTGATTTTGCAAAAATATCTCCAAACAAAATGATACACATCAAACAATTAAAAGTGTTGCTGATTGGGAGGGGTTAGCTAATGGGCCGGGTGGCTGCTAGAGACACCCTGTGTGTGAATTAAGTAAAAGCACCCCCTCTGGGTAGAAGCAGCCGTTTTGGACAGAGAAGGCATGATGGGCAGAGGGAATGAATGAATGAACCAATGAATGAACGAATGAATGGAACATGAGAGGCGCCCGGCATGGACCAGTGATGATGATTTGCCATGCAGACGGTGGAGGTCTGTTCTAAGGTCTGTGAGCACTGATATTTATTCTAGAATTTGGGAGTCCAGGACTTGTTAGGATCTCCCCGCCACCCCACGGCATCTCCAGCTCAAGGGGGGCTGCCGACCTGGGGTCTGACCATAGCACCAGGTCCCTGGCTGGGGTCAGGGGGATTTGCCAGCCCCTGCTTCTCTCCTTGTCCTCCACACAAGTCTTGCCGGTTGACCCCTAGGTCGGCGACACTCCCTAATGGTGAGCAGCGTGTGGGCAGCTCTGGGGCTGTCCCTCACCTGCGTCTCGGCCCTCGGCCTCATCTCCCCTGCCTGGTTCCAGACGCCCACCTTCTCCTTTGGCGTCCTCACATACTGCTCCTGGCCTCAGGGTGACCGCTGGAACCGGAGCTGCGTGACCTTCAGGTCCCTGGAGGATATTCCTGACTTCGCCTGGAAGGTGAGACCTGGGCTCGCCAATTCACGGGGTCCTCTGGGGCACAGCCGCAGCCTTCCGGGCAGGGAAGCCGGCTGAACGGGATTTGATGCCTGAGTGTCCCAGAGCCGGTGACTCCACCATTAGTCTCTCCTTTGAACAGAGCACAGAGGCTCCTAACCCTGACAGCCCTTGAGAAACACCTGTGGAACTTTGCAAACATGCCAAGTTCTGGGCTCCACTCGGAGCCTCTGACTCTAGGGGTGGGGTGGGGTCTGGCAACCTGTATTTTAGCAAACACCTACGATGAATCCAAAGGCAGTCACCCACCCATATGGCACCTCTGTGCACATTAGGAAACAACACCCCTTCTTCAGTACAGTATACTGCCATCTGCTGGAAAATCGCTGTAATCAGTGTGCAAATCTATCATGACCCCTAATTTGCATCTCCTAGAATTGTGCAGTGTACAACCTGCACACTCCTACCTGGCCACCCTCTAAGCACTGCTAGGTTTAAAAATGAAAGCCAAGGTGTTTAAGTTCCTGTTATGATGCATATTACCAAGAGCAACAATGGGGAGAATGGGCAAGGACTCCTAGGCCAGCATCTCTAAGGAAGAATATACAGCCTTCAAAACTGATCGTTGCAAACTACCAGGAAGGTTGCAGCTGAACAGCACCTACCAGGTCCCCTTCCTGGTGATCCTGACATGTAGCAAGTACTTAATAAAGTGATGGTATGGTGGCCAATCTGGATCTTAATTCTGACTCTCCCATTTAACTAGCTGTGTGTCCTAGGCAAATGACTCCCATTTCATGGACCTCTGTTTACTTATATGTAAAATAGAGATGATAATAGCACAGACTTCATGGGGCTGTTGTAAGGACTCTGATGCTGGCATGTAATAAGCAGAGGCAGCATCCACCTGCCCCCGTCCCAGCCAACACCCTTCCTCTCATCTCTTCCCAGCAGGTCTCAGCTGTGATGCTTCTCGGAGGCTGGCTCCTGTTGGCCTTCAGTGCAATTCTCCTCCTGTCCTGGGCCATGGCCCCCAGAGAGCTGTGCCCAAGGAGGGGCAGAGGCCTGATGCCAGGGGTGCAGGCAGCAGCAGGTAAATCCACTGGCCCACAGTTAAGTGCTATAGACATATTTATGCAATGAATGAATGAAGGAGCCTGTGAGCAGAGCCTGGCCTCTTGGGTCAGATCTCAGAGATAAACCCTAGCATTGTCCACTGTCCTGGTCCTCTAGCAAGCCAGAAATTGGGGGCAGGGGAAGATGGCATCCTTAATGCCACCCACTCCTGCCCTTACCCAACTCAGTCCTAATAATCTGTCCTCCTTGATTTCGGTCTTATCCATCCACTTTGTGTCATCTTTACCAGGGCCACCACGGTTGGGCAGGCAGGTTGTGCACTGCACAAAGGTGCACAGCTGAGAGCTGAGAAGATGCTCAAATCTAGCCCATGCTCTGCCTACTAAACGGTGAACCTGCAGGGCTGCATGTGCCGAGGAGGACTGCTTTTCTCCAACTCACACACAGCCTTTGGAGGCAGCAGCCTAGGTCTTGATAGTAACCCTCGTTCAGTTAATTCTTCACCATCTCTCACCTGGGTTAGAGCAATAACCCACACAGGTCTCCCTGCAGCCACCCTTGTCCCCCAGCATCTGTCTGCCACACACAGAACAAATGGGTTGTGTTGGAACTGAAATCAGGTCCTGCCACTCAGACTGGCTTATCTACCCCCGATGGCTTCTTGTCACCCTCCAAATAAAATGCAAACTCCTTTCCCTGCCCTATGGGGCTCCACCTCATTCCCTCTTCAACCTCAGCTCCTGCCCGCTCTGCCAGGCTCAGTGTGCCCTGGCCACATTTGCTCTCTGTTGCTCAGATACGCCACGCTTGCTCTCTCCGCCTGGAGTTCTCTTTCCCCCGATCTTGCATGTCTAGTTCCCACATCATTAAGGGCTCTGCTGAGACATCACTGCCTCCACGGGGGCTTCCATGCCCTCCAGCTAAGGGAGCTTCCCTCTCCTTGGGGGGTTCTCCATCCTCTTACCTTGCTCTGTGTATTTCACAGCGCCCTATACATCACAGATGCCCAACAGGCATGTGCTGAGTCCATATGAAGATGCACTCCTCGCCCTAAGCGTGCTTGCACGGTGCCTACTGGTGGGGGTTGGGGGGATCAGAGAGTTGTAACTCAATGGATATTTGACACCCTGTGGACGGGCACAGGATGCTAGGAAAAACTCCAGGGGGCACCTGACCAAGTGTGTGCAGGGTGTTAAGGCAAGCTTCCTGGAGAAGGTACCACCGGAGCTGAGTCTGGAAGGATGAGTGAAAGTTAGCCAAGGGGACAAGGGCACGTCAGGTCATGGGAAGTTCAGGGGCAAAGGCACGGAGACAAGACAGCAAGGCATGTACAAGGAACGGAAAGCGGACCAGTGTGGCTGGAGACAGCGAGGGAGGCTAGGAGTCACGTGACTCCTCTGCACCTCCAGGAATCCCTTGGAAGCCAGGAGGTGTCTGGCTCACTTCATTAGTACCGTTAATGCCCATAACGGCACTGCTGACAGTTTCGATGAACGAATGCATGGATGGATGGGTAGGTGGGTTGGTAAGTGAGTGGATGAACTGATGCATAGATATGTTAGCAGATGGATGGATGGGTGGATAGGGAAGATGGGTAGATTGCAATATGGTTGGATGGATGGAGGATGAGGGATGGATGGGTGGGGGTCAGGTGGCTAAGTAGGCAGATGGATAGACAGATGGATGAATGAACAGATAGGTGGATAGAAGATGGAGAGAATAAGTAGGTGAGAATATGGTTGACTGGATAGATGAGTGGATGGACAGATGGGTGGAGGGGTAGTTGAGTGAGTGGGTGGATGAAAGGAGGACAAGCCACCAAGTAAGTGAATGAGTGGGCGGTTGGGTGGGTGGATGGATGGGTGGGTGAGTGGGCAGATGGTGGGTGGATAGCAGGGGGGACGAGTGAGTCCTGGGATGGAAGGTTAGCCCAGCACCCTTTGACTGGCTTTCCTTCCCATTGTCTCCAGCCACTGCCACCATCATGGGCCTGCTGGTTTTCCCACTCAGCCTGGCCTCACCGTTCGCCAAGGAAGTCTGTGAAACCTCCTCTGGGTACCATGGTGGGAGGTGCCAGCTGGGCTGGGGCTATGTAACAGCCATCTTCAACGCAGTCCTGGCCAGCCTCCTGTCTGTGGTCAGCCGGCCCCGCGTGACCAACGTCCAGGGGACAACCATCCTGTTCTCCAGGGACACTGAGAAAATCATCCTTGTGCCAGAAATGAACAAATAAAAATCTCCTGGAGGAGCAAAAAGAGCGCATTCCAGCGTTGTAGGAAAGTGCCAGGCACCCCATTCCAGGTCCCACCTGTACTGCTTCCTTGCGGCGTGATCTCAGGCAAGACACTTCACCCCTCTGGACCCCAGTGTTTTTGTTCGGTAAAATGGAAGTTGAAATTATGCCCACCTCACAAGGCTGTTCCGGGAATTAACTTGAGATTCTCTATATAAATAAAGCACTTCACACCCGTGTCCGGCACACGGCGCTCAATAAATGTTAGCTACTATTAATCATCGTCTCCACCTCACAGAGCTGTGTTGGGAGTCACATGTACTTATGAGAGTGCCCGGGCCGATTCTGAGTATGTGGTTGTCACTCAAATACTGAATCTTTTAATGGCCATGTGCACATTCTCTTTCTCTTCCTTTCCTTTTTATAATTCCTGCTTTCTTGGATAATTTGAAAATTATTCATTTCCCCATCAAGTATTCAGTGGTGCCTATTATTTACAAGGTTTTGTGCCAGTTTGTGGTTTTGTGCAGGGGTGAGGCAGTTAAGGACCTGTCTCACCTCTCCGTGCAAATGCAGACAATCCCGCTGATGTGGAAACTTCACTGTTAGTTGGGCGCATGATGCTCTCTACCATCCAGTTCCAACCACATCTTCAGCCTTTATTTCTTGTCATCCACCCAACCCCTGTGCCACTCCCTCCAGCCACAATGAACTTCTGAGCCCACAGGAGGCCTCTCCCCACCTCCGTACCTTTGCACGTGCTGCTTCCTCTGCCAGGGGTACTGGAATCCATCTGTTGGTTTTGCTTGTGCTGACCCACCACCCTTCTTTGGAAGCAGTGCCCTAATCTCCCCTTGGGACTGTTCCCTGGCCACCCCAGGCTTTGAGATGGACAAATGAGCCCTTCTGGAATATCAACCCCGGTCAGAATGATTGATTCATGGGCGCTGTGGAAGCCAGCAGGCCCGCATGGAGGGGAGGAGAACCATGGGATGGACAGAGATGGAGTTCTAAGGACTTCATTTGAACACCTGGATCCAGCCATTCTTGATCCCTTTGGCTGAAATAGTTCAAACAGAGAATCACGGAACTCGGGGGCCATTAGGAGGTGATAACAAGAGAGGAAGCAGCACATCCCAAGTGCCAACAGATGACACATAGACTTGGTAGCTTCTGCTTGCTGCTCTTGGTACTGGAACCTGCCTAGTGCTCAAGGAATATTCCTCCTCCAGGAGGAGGGCCATGTGGACCGAGTTAAGGTCAAATTCAGAGAAACGAGATGGTGACCTCAAAGGACAGTCGTGGAGCATCAGGACCAGACGTGGCTCTGAGACGCTTCCCTCAGGAAGGAGCCGCAGACATTCCAACCAGCACAGCCCCCAGCCGGGCTGCCAGAGGACAAATCCCCACCGGACTGCTTCCGCGAGTGGCTTCACACTGGCCCCTGCTGGGAATCTTCCCAAAAAGTGGTGACGTTTCTTTCTTCCCAATTAAAAAAATAAAAAATAAAAAAACCCAAACAAAGAAATAGAAAACCCCACAGATTCACATATTTCTCTGTTTATATATTTTTTCTCTATATATAGACACAACTCTTCAGTAAACATTTACAAGTATGCGGGCCACACTGAAAAAAAGAGGGCACTCCGTAGACAACGACTCCCACACACCCAGTCCTACGACACACACGCACAAGGTACAGAGATCCGAAGAAGCACGATAAACAAAATAAATACGAATTATTCCAAGCCACAACCACGGATGCTCTCCAGAACACCACAGGAGAAGGCAGAGAAGAGATCTTGTGCTGTACTTTAGAAGACTAGTCTGTTAAAAAAATAAATAAGAATCCGAAGGTCTGGGACTTGGGTTTGCTAAAATAACATCCTCTGTAGGGAGCAGCTGAGTGGCAAAGTAAGACTTTTATCCCGAGGGGCCTTTCCCAGGTTTCTTCCCACCTTGGGAAGCTGGGGGGGACCAGGGTGGGGACACGCCACTCTAAGGGCAGCCGGAACGTTGACTGTGTCCCTTTCTGCCTTCTGGCTTGTTCAGGGTGGGAGGACTAATGCGTCCCCCTGCAAACGCTTCAATATGCTGCTCTCCCTGTCTCCTCGCCTCTCCAAAACCCCAGCTGTCATTCTTTCTCAGCCCTAGAGGCAGCAGGTGACCTGGGAAGAGCCTTCCTCCTTGACACTCGCCGTGTCCTCCCGTTCTGGGTGCATTCTCCGCGCAGAAGAATTGGCGGGACTGCTCTGCTGAAAGGAGAGGCAGGCGGAGTGAACTAGCTTGTTTAGGGTCTGTTTGCGTGTTGGTGACCCTCTGTGTGAAGACAAGGAGGTGGCTGCTCCCAGCCCTCGCCGCGGCCCTGGCCCCAGTTCACCAGCGGATGTTTCATTAGGAAAACACACACCACACTCTACCCTGGCCGACCTCTTCCTCCTCCTCCTCCTTTGTCCTGAGTAAGCAAGGGTGCTTAGAGAAAAGCTGGCCTCCCTGATCAAGTGGCTTTGGCCAAACCTCCACCTTTCCCAGACCCCATATGTGGAAGAAGCAGCAAGGTCCTCCCTTGGAAGAAGGTAGCAGGGCGCGGACTCTGCTCTGCCCTTTTTGGGCAGGACCTCAGCGAGCCTCGGACTAGCCCATGCCTCACAGAGATTTCTCTGGTTCCATCACTGGTGCAGGAGGATGCATTTCTTGAAAAGAAGAAAGGAAGTATCTCCTAGCATCAAAGGAGAAAATACAACAACGGGAATCCTGGACCCCGAGGGAGATGTGTGAAGGACCCCCGTGCGCCTTTTCTAACTCAGGGAAGGCCTCGGGACATGGGGGGCTTCGCACAAAGACAGTGGGGAGGGAGGCACATTGTAGCCCTCCGCCAAGCCAGAGGTTCTCAGATGGGGGCAAGGGTGCCCTGCCGGGGACATCTGGCAATGCCTGGAGACATTTCTTTTTTGTCACAACCACGGGTGGGGTAAGGGGACGGTGCTACTGGCATCTTGTGGGTAGAGGCCAGGGATGCTGCTCAACACAAGGCACAGGACAGTCCCCCCAAAAGAATTACCTGGCCCCAAATGTCAGTAATGCTGAGGGGCAGGGACCCTGCTCTGAGCCAACCCTCCAGCCATGTTCTGGAACATCTCCAGAGCCCCCTTTCAGAGCACAGAGGTAGCCCCATAGACCTCCTCTACACCAATTTCCAAAAAAAAAGTAAATTCCCTCCCAAAGTCTCATCTGGCAAGATGGTTTGGAAGGATCGAGAAAGAAGAGGAGACCATTCCGGAGACCAGGAAGGAAGACACTTCCTCCATCCAACAACCACCCCCAGCTCCCGCAAGGGAGAAATGCCAGACACGGGTGGGCAATCTTTGGTCAAGCAGGAAAACGTAAGGCTGAACTGCAGGGGCGCCCCCTCGATCCCACCCGCCCTGCGGCCAAAGTTGGGACAGCGTCCCTGTGCACAGACGTCCATGCTCTTGGACAGACGCCAGGACCCGGCCCCCGGGGCGGCCCTGCGGCCGAGAAGAGCAGTGGGCAGAAGGACAGGCAGGGGGTGGCTTGCTGGCTGATGCTGCCTGGGCCGGGTATCCCTCACTTGTTCTCAATCAGCGTCTGCACCTTGTACACGAGGTCCCGGGCCAGCTTCAAGACTTGCTTGGTGTTGTGTCGCTCGGCCATTTCTGAAAGGGGAGAAGGCAAAAATCACGTGAGCCTCCTTCTGTGCGCGGCCTTGGGACACACTTCCAGCCCCTGGGAGGGTCTCTGCAGACAGAGACTCTGGGGAAGGCCTGCACCTCGAGACCTCAGTTTCCTCATCTGTAAAATGGGGGACTGTCACGGTAGCCACCTCACGGGGTTATGGGGCAATCAAAGGGGATGAGGCTGGTTCACAGCATGTGCTAAAAAAATAAGAAGTCATTCCACCCCTCTCCTATGAACCAAGGAGTGAAAGCAAGGCCGGGCACGTAGCAGGTGCGCAGACACATGAAAAAGAGGAAGCAACAGAAGGAGGAGAGGGAAGGACAAAAAAAGCAAAGAAAATAATCATTTTATCAAGAGCCACACAAAATGATCAGACCCATAAACTAGAATAATTCTAAATTTGGACATTTATCATAAAGAAACCATTTTGTAGAGGGAAAACAAAACACTAAGATCGTGGTTCCCAAACTGGGTGCCGAGGTACCTTAGAGTGCCACTGTGAACTCACGGGGGCGCTGCAGAACATCTAGAAGCTTTGGGGGAAACACAGCACCACATCAACTGCTAGGTGGAGTGAATTCATAAATTGCCCAACATTCCTATCAATTGCTTTGTATCTCTGCAAAGCTAGATTTTCAGCAGTTGTTGGGATAAAAAAAGCAAGAACCACGTGAAAATCAACATGCAACAGAAAACGAAGCCAGGAGTGTTCAACCTGATTCCAAGACTTGAGAGGCTGTGCAAAGCCTAACTGTGCACGCGTCCCATTGGTAAGTAATTGTACTTACTTAAGAATGAAAAATACGTTATTTTCTTTTAATTCATGTGTATATGTTTTCAAACAGTGATTCAGCTAAATATTTATTAAGGGGTTTGGACCTAACTAGGTCTTTATGAAATGCAACTTTTTGGCCTCGAGTGCCGTAAACATTTTAGAGAGACACTAAAGGTGCCCAGAATTGAGAAAGTTTGGGAACCTCTACACTAAGATATGAATGGCTTTGGATGCTCAATGACGCCTCGAACTGAAAACAGCCTAGATGCTAATGGTAAGGGGTGGCTCCATGAGTCATGGGACAGTCACTAGAGGTATATTCTGTAGTCTTAAAAAAGTTATTATATGGAAGACAATTTTTGAAATAGTAAGTGAAAAAAAAAAAGCGACATACGCTGGTGAAATAAGAACCCTCCTGTGACTTCAAAAGTGAGCTCACAGGTGGCTTTTTTCTTCTTTTGGTTTTTCCAGAACCTTCTTTAAGTTTTTGATTTTAAATAGTGATAACAATAGCGACAGCTTTCATTTACGGGGCCCTCATATGAGCCAGGCACCACGTGATGCGACTTATCCGTGTTGTCTCATTAATCCTCTGGACCTCCCTGGGAGGGAGGGGCTGTTGGCACCATTTTATCTCTGAAGGATTTAAGGCCCAGAGATGTGAAGTCACTTGGACAAGGTCACACAGCTCCTGAGTGGCAGAGCTGGGATCAGAATCCACATCTGTCTGGTTTCAAAGGTTGTGCCTTTCTCGTGTTACTGCAATTGCTTTTCTGTGCCCACGTTTCCTACGCACGTCAACCCTCTGAAACAGATGCTGCTACCCATTTCACAGATGAGGACGCGGGTGCTCAGAGAGAGGGGAAGTGGCTTGTTCACTGGCACAGTTGGTCAGTGGCAAAGCCAGGCTTTGCCCCTGAGCTGATTTCAACACCCAAGCTCCCTCTGCCAGATTTCTGAGTATACGTACCCTTGGTATTACAAAATGTCAACGTATCCTTTTCAGAATAGCCATAAGAAGTGGCAAGAACCCTCTTCATCCCCTTCACCGTGAATCAACTTCAGCAAATTTCCATCACTCCGGAGGCCCCAGGAAGGGGCCTTCCGGAAGCCCGCACCCCCCAGAAGAGACCCTAGTCATGCGGGTACCATTAAAGAATTTGATGATGTCTGTGAAATCCATGTTGTTCTCCAAAATGATGTCACGGTAGACTTCCACCAGAGCCAGCGCGATGAACAGGACATAGTGGGCGGATGAGACATGTTTGGCAGCCCAGATGGTCTCCCAGACTGAGAAGACGTCATCATAAACGAGTTCTACCGAAATACCAACACACACATGCATGGGGAGAGACAGAGTCAGCGACAGGGCGCATGGTGCCGCCCTCCCTTGTGAAAAATCCCTCTTGGAAAATCCCAGGCCAGGTGTGCTTTGTGCTCCTGCACTGGTGCATCGGACAGAATTCAGGCAAGAAGGCGGGAGACCTGGACTCTGTCATTTGACCATTAGAAGCCTCAGTTGCCTCATCTATAGAATGGGCTATGCAAACCAGGTGGGTTCTAAGTTCCTTCCAGCTCTGACATTCTGTGAATGGAGGAATTGAGCATGTGCAGGTTTGGTTTATGCAGACCTGTCCCTGCCCTGCCCTTTGACCAGCGTCCACCTGTATCCCTGCACCTCCGTCTCCATTAGCGCCCATGGAGGTATCTGCCCCCTGAACCACCCCACACACAGGCAGAGCTGGGGCTGCCTCTGACTCTAGTAAAGAGACAGAATAGAGCAGTGGTTAAAAGCAAGGCTTCCTATACCCAATAAACTCGGTGTGAATCCTTCCTCCATCACTCGCTAGCAAGGGGACCTTGGGCTAGCTACTTCTCCATGAGCCTCTTTCTTTCCTCGTCTGTAAGGTGAGTGAAGCTGCTAGTGTAAGAGGACCGAAGAGATAAGACATATATCGATGGGTCAGCACAGTGTGTGGCACTTAATAAGATCCCCATATATATTAGATATTATTATTATTAGCATCCCCCAAATTTGCACACCGGTAACAATGCACTGTGTTATACATCACTTCCAAGCCATGTGTGAAATGTGTATGAAATAGCCCCTGCTCCGTGGGCTTTAGAGCGCTTGGTTTCCTCCTTGGTAAAATTGGGATCTTAACAGCACCTACTGCGGAGTGTTGTTGCAAGACAAGGCAGGTGAATGGATAGAGCTCTGCTGCCTTTGCCCCAGCACCCCTCAGCCTCCGCTCCATGGTTCCTTTTCCCCTCGGGTTCTGCAAAGAAGCTGCCAGTTTAAATTCTGTACCTCGCTTGAAGTCCAGCAGGAACCAGCGGTAGCAGAAGTAGAAGTGCGTGTAGTCCCCGTTCTGATGCATCAGCTCAAACAGCTCCGAGTCCAGGATCTGCCGGAGGAAGGAAAGGGTGATGCAGAGGGGACAGCTGAGTCCACAGCAGTGCGTCCACACGCCAGACCCCACACAGCCGTTACCGTCCCGGGGCAGTCAAAAAATGAGCAAAGGATCGGAACAGACATTTCTCCAGACAAGATTTACAAATGGCCAATAAGCACACGGAAGATGCTTAACATCATTAGGGAAATGCAAATCAAAACCCAGGCCAGGCATGGTGGCTCATGCCTGTAATCCTAGCACTCTGGGAGGCTGGGGGGCGGTGATTGCTTGAGCTCAGGAGTTTGAACCAGCTTGAACAAGAGCAAGACCCTGTCTCTACTAAAAATACAAAAAACTGGGCATGGTGGTGCACACCTGTAGCCCCAGCTACTCGGGAGGCTGAGGCAGGAGGATCGCTTGAGCCCAGGAGTTTGAAGTTGCTGTGAGCTAGACTGATGCTGTGGCACTGTACTCAGGGCAACAGAATGAGACTCTGTCTCAAAACAAACCAAAAAAACAAAAAAACCCACCACAACGAGGTACCATTTCACACTCACTAGCATAGTTAAAGTCAAAATGATAGACAATAGCAAGTGTTTGCAAGGATGCAGAGAAACTGGAACCCTCCCTCCTACACTGCCCCTGGGAATGCGAAATGGTGCATCTTCTGTGGAAAGCAGTTTGGCAGTTCCTCGAAAAGTGAAAAACAGAATTTCCATATACTCTCCTAGGTATAGCCCCAAGGAAAATAAAACCATATATTTACATAAAAATCTGTACATGAATGACTGTGTGTAGCAGCAGTATTCATAACAGCCAACAAATAGAAACAACTTGAATGTCCATCAACAGGTGAATGAATAAACAAAAAGTGGGGTATCCATATAATTTAATTCAGTATTATTTGGTAATAAAAGGAACAAAATTCTAATACATGCTACAACGTGTATGAACCCTGAAAACATGATGCTAAGTGAAAGAAGCCAGATGAAGCCAGTGAAGAATTTGATGATGTCTGTGAAATCCATGTTGTTCTCCAAAATGATGTCACACATACTGTATTATCCCATTTATATGAAATGTTTAGAAAAAGTAAATCTATAGAGAAACAAAGTAGAAAGTGGTTTCTAGGGGCTGGGGACAGGGAGGAAATGGGGAGCGACTGTTCATGGTTAAAAAGTTTCTTTTGGGGGTAATGAAAATGTTCTGAAATTGGTGATGGTTGCACAACTCTATGAATATACTAAAAACCACCGAATGGTACACTTTACAAGAATGAATTTTATGATATCTGAATTATATTTTAAGAGAACTGTTATTTAAAAAATGGTGGTGGAAGAATACCTCCAGCTATCAGACATGTTGTTAAATGAAAATAAAAAAAAAATCAGGTTCAAAACAGCATATACAGAAATAATGGAAAAGTATGTAGAAGACAATTCTATTATGGAAAAAATTATACATACGAAATGGGCAAAACATATGAACAGGCAATTCATAGGAAAAGCACTCCAAATAAACAGAAAAAAAAGAAAAGGTATTCAGTCCCACTGTTAATCAAGAAAATGCAAATAAAATCCCAATGGGATGCTCTACTCACACCCAAGAGACTGGCAAACATTAAGACGCGTGACAATATCAAGCAAGGCTGGAATGTGTCAAAAACCCTTGCAACACTGCTCTTGAGCATAGAAACTGGTGCAATCACTTAGGCGAGTGACTCAACCGTGTCTGCCAAAGATGTATGCGCTCTCTCTGATCCAGCATTCCACTCCAGGTACGTGCCCGAGCAACGCTCTTGCATGGACACCCAAAGCGATGCACGCACGCATTCCAGGGCACCATTGCTTATAAAGGCCAGAAACGAAACCCAAAGTTCCCCCAGAGCAAAAGCAAGAAACGAAACAAAATGGAAACAACCTAAATGTTCACCAACAGGGCAGTGGATCCAAGTAAAATGTGATATAATGTGTTACACTCCTCAAGTGGAAGACTGTACTTCTGGGAAAGCGGAAGGAACTGCAGTGTCGGAGATGAGCATCACAAACCTGTTACCGAGTTTAAAAACAAGCCGCAGAAGAATTTATGCCATTTACAACTATTTACGGGAAGTGGGGAAACTTGAGAGACAATATTGCATGTTATTTAGGAACATATGCATATGTTATACAAAAATTTTTTAAATGCATTTTAATGATAAACATCCCATTCTAGAAAGTGCTTATCATTGGGAGGATAGCAGCAGAGAAATGCCACCAAGAAGGGGTACACTGAAGGCTGGAAAATTTATAGTTAATATTTTATTTCCTGGGCAGGTGCAGGCAGAAACATGGGGATTCATTGTATTGTTCTTTCTACTTTGCTCATGTCCAAAATATTCTGTACTATTTTTTAACTCCACCAAAGAAGCTTTCAGACCTAACGTGATTATGGCTGTAGCTCCATTGCTGGTGCATAGATAATTATGCATCCCTATCGTTTACTTGGGTTAATACATTTCTGTTCCTTCCATTCAAAGGGATGAATGTCTTCATTCCTCTGGGGAGCAGATATGCTAATCACTATGGGTGCTAAAGAGTTAGCATGTATTACAGCACTTCTCAAACTTAAGCTTGCATGAGAATCACCCGGAGAGCTTCATACGGCACAGATCCCTTGGCCCAACTCTCAGAGATTCTGATTCAGTGGGGAAAAGTGCCCAGTAACTTGCATTCCTGAAGGTTCCAAGGTGAGGCCGATGTTGCTGGCCCGTGGACTACACTCTGAGAGGCCCTGGCAGGCATTGTGCTAAGCACTATACATGCATTAGTTGGTTTCATTTCCATTATAACTCTACTGATTTACGGGGAGTCCCATAAATGGGAAAAGAACCTATTTTCCAGATGAGGAAACTGAGGCTCAGGGACAGAAAAAGCACATGCCTGAGGCTGGACTGCCAGCGAGTAGCAGAAACAGGATTTGAACCCAGGTTGGCTCCAAGTTGCTCATCGTTAAGCCACTAACATACGCTTACTGTTTCCCAAAAAAGGCCAAAGCAGGACTAGACAGAGGGTCATACCTGGATCAGCGACCTCATGTTTGCGAAGTGCGTGTCCATGGCGCCTCCGTGGGGGAAGTTCTGGTTCATCCTCTTCATGAGCTCAGTGAAGCAGCTGAAAGCAAGGGCCTCTGAGGAGGCAGCACAGGACAGTCAGCTGTAGCACCACCCAAGGGACCGGAGCTCCCAGGGTGGTGGGCTACGGGCCCGAGCTGGTGCACAAAGTCCACAGCCAAATAAGAAACACGCGGACAATGCAGAACCAAGAGTATTTCATCCCAAGGGATGCTTTCCAATCTTTAATGACATACTTCTCACCTTAGAGGTATTGCAATATCTTGTTTCAGGAAATGATAGTTAGTTACAGCAGGTGCTCTTTTTAAAAGATCCTTATTTGGTACGATAAGAAGTTGACAATGTGTTCTTGGTCTCAAACTTTTTTGAAATTCTACTGGTTCATGAAATTCTCAAGTTTGGGAACCACTGTATTTGAACAGCAATTGTCAATAAATACCCGAAGGACTTTTACAGGTGATACACAAAGAAAAGGTCAAATAACTGTGGAATGTTTAGAATATCTGCTGCTTAGGGAATCACTACGTATATTTAAGTAAGTAAAGGCTCTGACAATTCCTGCCTGTTTTGTATTGTTTAACTTGGTGTTTCAAAAGCTCATTTGAAAATGGTATTTTCTTTTCTCTTAGCAATTGGTAACTCTTTGGGGAAAGCTACACTAGACTAGAAGGTTTCCCAGGGACGGTAGGATCTCATTTATTCCTTAAAAGACTTTACTTTTCAGAACAGTTTAGATTGATAAACAACCGAGAAGATAGTACAGAGTTCTCGTATACCCCACATCCAGTTTCCCACTATTAACATCTTAACATTAGCATGGTACATTTGTTACACTTAATAAACCAGTATTGACCGCCATTGACTAAAGTGCATACTTTATTCAGATTTCCTTAGTATTTACTGAACGTCCTTTTTCTGTTCCAAGATTCCATCCAGGACAGCACATCACATATGGTTGTTATGTCCTTAGTCCCCTCTTGGCTGTGGCAGTTTCTCAGGCTTTTCTCGTTGTCGATGACCTTGACAGCTTGGAGGAGTCCTGGTCAGGTATCTTTGCAGGATGCGGCACTGTGAGTAACGGGATTTGTCTGATGTTTTCTCCCAGTAAGACTGGGTTATGGGTTACTGGGCAGAAGACCACAGAGGTAAGGTGCCATTTCACTTGTATCCTATCAGGGCCGTATACTATCAACATGATCCAGGACTGACGTTGGCCTTGGCCAACTGGCTGAGGTAGCGTTAGCCAGGTTTGATGTTTCTCAGCTGTAATGTTTCTCTCTCACCCCCTCCTCCATTCCCTCCATAGTGCACTTTTTGGGAGAAAGTCACTGTGTGCAGCCTCTGTCTAAAAAGTGGGGTTATGTCCCCATTTGTGAACAGTCTTACTGAGATTCACATACACAATTTGCCCTCTTACATTAGTAATTCAATGGTTTCAGTATATCCACAATGTTGTGTAACCATCACCACTGTTTATTTCCAGAATATTTCTTCACTGCAAAAGGAAACCCTGTACTCATGAAGCAGACACCCCCCCGTTTCTCTCTCCACCCAGTTCCTGTCAATTACTAGTCTCCCTTCTGCCTCTATGGCTTTGCCTCTTCTGGATATTTCATAGAAATGGAATCGTACAATGTGTGGTCTTTTGCGTCTGGCTTCTTTCACTCAGCATAATGTTTGCAAGGTTTATCCATGTTGTAGCAAATATCAGAACATCTTTAATATTGTTCTATTGTTCCATTGTACAGACACACTATATTTATTTATGCATTCATCGGTGGATGGACATTTGGGCTGTTTCCACTTTTTTGGCTATTATGACTAATGCTATTATGAACATTCATCTACAATTGTTTGTATGAATGTATATTTTCAATTCTCCTAAGTATATATCTATGGATATCTTATTATTGAGTTGTAATAATTCTTTGCATATTTTGGAGACAAGCCCCTTATCACACATATAACTTGCAAATATTTTCTCACATTCTTTGGGTTCTCTTCACCTTCTTGATGGTGTCCTTTGGAGTACAAAAGTTTTTAACTTTGATGAAGTCCAATTTGCATATTTTTTCTTTGTCATTTATGCTTTTGGTATCATATCTAAGAAACCATTGTTTAACGCAAAGTCACAAAGACTTACTCTATGTTTTCTTCTAAGAGTTTTACAATTTTAGTTCTTGCATTTCGATCTAGGATCCATTTTGAATTAGTTTTTTGTATGCGGTGTGAGATGAGGGTTCAACTTCAATCTTTTCCATACAGATATCCAGTTATTCCAGTACTATATGTTGAAAAGACTATATTTTCCTCATTGAGTTGAAGTGTGTCTTGGCATCCGTGTCAAAATCAATTCGCCATTGATTTAAGGGCTTGTTTCTGGACTCTCAATACTACTCCACTGATGTACACGTCCTTCCTTATGGATGTACCATACTGTTTTGATTTCTGTAGCTTTGCAGTAGGTTTAGAAATCAGGAAGAATGTGTCCTCCAACATTTTCTTCTTTTTCAAAACTGTTTTGGTGCTAAATCCCTTGAATTTCTCTATCAAGTTTTGGGTCAGCTTGTCAATTTTTGCAAAAAAAAAAAAAAAAAAGCAGCTGGAATTTTTGACAGCCATGGTACTGAATCTGCAGATCAATGTGGAAAGCATTGCTACCTTAACAATACTAAGTCTTCCAGTCCATGAACATGAGATGTCTTTCTATTTATCTAGGTTGTCTTTAACTTCTTTCAACAGTGTCTTGTAGTTTTCAGTGTACCAATCGTGCAGTTCTGTTATATTTATTCACAAACATTTTATCCTTTTAGATGCTATTGCAAACAGAATTGTTTTCCTAATTTCATTTTGGGATTGCTCAAGTATATAGAAACACAATAGACTTTTGTTTATTGAGCTTTTGTCATATCCTGCAACCTTGCTGAACTTGTTAGTTCTATTTTTTCTTTTATTGCTTAGGATTTTCTATATTTGAAATGATGTCATCCATGAGTAGCAATAGTTTAAATTCCTTTCCAATCTGGATGACTTTTATTTCTTTTTCTTCCTTAATTGCCCTGGCTAGAACTTACAGTGGCAAAAGTAGATATCCTTGTCTTGTTCCAGTCTTGGGGGAGGATACTCAGCCTTTCGCTATTGAGTATCATGCCATTTGCGGGTTTTCCATAGATTTCCTTTATCATGTTGAGTAAGTTCCCTTCCATTTCTAGTTTGTTGAGTGTTTTATCATAAAAAGGTACTGGGTTTTTTTTTTTTTTTTGAGACAGAGTCTCACTCTGTTGCCTGGGCTAGAGTGAGTGCCGTGGCGTCAGCCTAGCTCACAGCAACCGCAAACTCCTGGGCTCAAGTGATCCTTCTGCCTCAGCCTCCCAGGTAGCTGTGACTACAGGCATGTGCCACCATGCCCGGCTAATTTTTTTTTCTATATATTTTTAGTTGGCCGATTAATTTCTTTCTATTTTTAATAGAGATGGGGTCTCGCTCTTGCTCCGGCTGGTTTCGAACTCCTGACCTTGAGCGATCCACCCGCCTTGGCCTCCCAGAGTGCTAGGATCACAGGCGTGAGCCACCGTCCCCAGCCTAGGTACTGGATTTTGCCATGATTTTCTGTGTCAACTGAGATGATTATGTGGGTTTTGCCCTTTAATTTATTAATGTGGTGAATTACCTTGATTTATTTTTGTATGATGAATCATCTTGCACTGCTGGAATAAGCCCCACTCAGTCATGGTGTATAATCTTTTTTGTATCTTGTTGGATTAAGTTTGTTGGTGTTTTGATGAGGATTTTTGCATTTATATTCATGGAGGATATTGGGCTGTAGTTTCCTTGTGATGTCTGTGGCTGGTATCGGTATCAGGGTAGCAATGAGGTGCCCAGTATTCATATGAGGACTGGCCTCGGAGTGAGTTGGGAAGCATTCCTTCTTTGTGTAATTTTTTTTTTTTTTGAAGAGCTTGTGAACAACTGCTGTTAATTCTTTAAATGTTTAGTAGAACTAGCCAGTGAAGCCATCTGGGCCTTTGTTTCTTTTTGTTCTCATTTATATTCATACAATCAATGGCTAGCAAAGGCCTGGCTGTGTTTAGTTAAGTGTCGGGCAGCATGGAACACAAGGAATTTTTATTTCACTACGATCGTGATGTGTTCACCAGACAGGTCTTCTGAGCACCTGTCCTGACCCATTTCATGGAGTCACAAAGTGAGGTTCACCTCCCTGCCCTGCAGTGGGAAGGAAACTGTACCCCCAGCCCTGGGGCAGGGAAGACACACTCACCATCATCCAGAATGACCAGCAGTGGAGCCAGAAGGTCACACATACCCTGGACATAGCCGATCTCAATGTGCTGCCAGATGTAGCTATGAGAGAGGCAGGGGACCCAGTGACGGCACGCACAACCTGCCTGTCCAGCCCACTTTTCTTTTCCCTTCTCCCCTGTTTGGTCTCCCACCCTTCAGCTGGACCATTTCCTCAGCATCCTGTCTGCATCCCCATCCCTAGTCTTACTCTCTCCAGACATTCTATGTGCAGCCACCAGCGTGATCTCCCTAAAGCCCATCTCTGGGAGGACTGCACAGGCTCAAAAACCTTCGCAAGTTCCCTGCTGTCTGGTGGGATGATGTACAAACTCCTTTCCTGGGCAAACAGAGCATTTATAATCTCTTCCCAACTCATATTCACAGGTCATACATCACTTCCTGGTTCCTCTTCCCCTCTAGCCACACTGAGACATTCACTTTGCACAAATAAACCCATTTGTGTCCCGGTGCCTTTGCCCTCACATTTCCCTCTGTCTAGAAATCTCATCTACCCCTCACTAATAATAGCTTATATTTCTGAGCATTTCCTGCATGCTCATCCCACTATACATGCATCGCATCATTTAATTTTCAAAATAATCACGTGAAATAGGTACCATTATTAGCCCATTTCACAGATAAGGAGACTAAGGAATTGAGAGGTAAATGACACATCCAGAGTCATATACTTAATTATAAGTGGCAGAGACAGTATTTGAACGCAGGAAAACTTACTTGAGGATATGTGATCTTAACCTCTATGATAAATGGCTTTTTTAGTTTTCTTAATTTGTCAAAACCCATCTTGAAGGTCACCACCTCTATGAAGCCTTTTATGATTTCTCCCTATGCCATAACCAGGCAAAAGCCAGTCTGTCTTTCCTTCTCCCTCAGCACTATTTTCATTTTAATATAACATCTATCAGGCTATATTATAAATACAATATATTATATAATATACAATCGATTAGATATTACTAAATGGTTAGTGGTCATCAATTCTGGGTGAGTCCACTAATGGGTGGAGATGAGAGAAGTTTCTCTTTACATCGTAGGAGCTTCTAATTCCTTGATTGAATTGGATCTTTTTTTTTAATAAGCAGGGGTTACTTTTGTATTATAAGAAATATCAATAGTACTTTTTTAATGGACAGCAATTAAGCCTTAGACCTTGGCTGAAAGAAAAAAAGAAAAAGAGGGCAGATTCTAGAGCCAGAGCGCCGTGGCTGTGAGCTCAGCCATGGCCCAGCTGGGGGACTCTGCGTCCTAATGCGGTTCCTCCCTGACCCTCCACATCCTCACTTAGAAAAGGAGAGAACTCTCACCTCTCAGAGTTATCTGAGGGGTAATTGAACAATGATGGCAAAGTGCTCAGAACAGTGGTATACAATAAGTGATTAATGAATGCTTTATATTATTATTATTATTTGTCAGCGTGGGCTGAAATAAGATTCCAGGTGGGCATGGTGCCAGTTTTAGAGGCTGAAATGAATTCTAGCTGGGCCCCTAGAGCCCCCACCTCGCCCTCCCCCTCCCCACCGTCCCCCCCGCCCCACCGAGGTCCCCTCCCCCACCCAGCCACCTGCACATGATGTTACGCAGCTTCTCCAGGTTGGCGGGCGTGAAGTACCAGTAGTTGCGGTCGCACCTCTGCACGTCCTTCTCGATGCGATGCAGATTCACCGTGTACAGGTCTAGCAGCTCCGGCTGCAGGGCCCCACGGGGGGAAGAAATGAAAAATCACACCCAGCTCGTCACTGGAGCACAGAGATCCTCTCTCCTCCTCCTAACCCCCTCCTGGACCACTCGGCTGTTTGATTTTGTTTGTTTTTAAATTGTTTTTAATTTCAGTAAATTTAGGGGGTACAAGTGTTTTTTTGTTTTTTTGTTTTTTGTTACGGGGATGAATTGTACAGTGGCAAGTCTGGGCTTTCAGTGTATCCATCACATGCATAGTTTGTTTTCTGGGAAAGTGTCTTTTACTTTGTAGAGTAAAATTCTTTCGCACAGAGTTACGACTACAGCTGGAAGCACACCCCTCTCAGCTGAAAACTGGGTAAGGTGAATGTAAGCGTTTGATTATACAGAAGGCCAATTCTGGTAATACACTGGACCAGATGCATCGGCCAACAGCCCTGATTTTGAAATGGCTTGATGGTACGGCAAGAAAACAGGAAACATTCAGGGACCCAACCTAATCCAGAAAGGTGAGAAAACACCTAAGTTGGCTTTCTCCTTGAGGGAAGCTGCCAAACTGGAAAAACTTAAGTTAGATTTCATTGTCTTGTGTTCTCCCAGTCCAAAGGTGAGGAGTCTCATAAGAGACCTTCTTGCAGCAAGGTAAGACCCCAGAGAATCACACCTTCAGTAAGGGAAGACTAGAAAAACTACTAACATCCTGGGGTCGCAAAACAAGGGCCCGATTAGTTTGAACATATGTATAAAATTCAGTGTAAATGGCATCTCCCTGGATAATTAAGAGCCACAAGTCAGGCTTATGACTCATGCAGATTTATAACCCAAATTTCCACTACCTGAGTGGGCTGAAAGATCAGAGTATTTAGTTCAAAGTCATCTCATACTTGTTATTCCTCTGGTACTAGGAAGAAGCAAAAGAAAACCCTCTGTTAAGAGGAATCTACCTTCCACCTAGGCCTGAAATAGTGCAACAGACAAAATTTCAAGAAATATGAGCTTGTGTTCAAAAATCACAAAACACTCAGAGAAAGAAGGCACCACAAATGACAGTCAGCATAAATACAAGACAGCAGAATGAGAACCTTTCTTGGTTTTTAGAAGTATTAGGAATATAATATCAATAAGTACATTTGCTGTATTTAAAGAAATAAGAGATTAAAATGAGAGCAAGAGTTTATAAAAATAAGCAGATTGTTTTATAGCACATTTGAAGAAAAGCCACATAAAACTTAAAAAATATATTAAATGCTCATTAGACACAGGTGACAGAAAATTAGACACTCTGAAGAGAAATTAGTAAATTGAAAAGAGATCTGAAGAAACTACCCAGAATTCATCACAGAAGGACAAAGAAATGACAAAATGAAAGAGAAGTGATATACATGGCGGACGGTGTGAGAAGGTCTGACAAACTTTTAATCAGAGCTACAGATGGAGAGAGAAAATGGGGATGTAGCAACAGCTAAATAAACAACAGATAGGTAAATATGATGGCCTCTGGGGAGGGTGACATGGGAGTGGCGGGGCAGACACTTGCTGGGTTTTTTGTACCTGGGCTTGTCTAAGTGTTTGACTATTTAAACCACGCAAGTTGATATATCTCTGATAGAAATGCATCACTGATCATCAGGGAAACGCAAATTAAAACCACAATGAGATGTCACCTTATCCCAGTCAGAACGGCCTTTGTTAAAAAGTCCAAAAACTATAACAGATGCTGGTGTGGATGCAGACAGAAAGGAACGTTTATGCACTGTTGGTGGGCCTGCAGATTGGTACCTCTATGGAAAACAGTATGGAGATTCCTCAAAAGAACTAAAAGTAGAGCTACCGTTTGGTCCAGCAATCCCACTGCTGGGTATTTACTCAAAGGAAAAGAAGTCATTTTATGAAAAAGACACCTGCACTCGAATGTTTATGCAATGCACAATTGCAAAGATGTGGAATCAACCTGAATGCCCATCAATTCATGAGTGGATTCACAAAATGTGGTATATGTACACCATGGAGTACTACTCAGCTATGAAGAAGGGTGACTTAATGCCTTTTGCAGCAATTTGGAGGGAACTGGAGTCCTAAGTGAAGTATCTATAGAATGGGAAAACAAACACCACGTGTTCTCACTGTGAAATTGGAAGTAACTGATGAGCACAGATGTGCACAGAGGGAAGTAAAACTCAATGGAAATCAACCACGGGGGAGGGGGAAAGAGAAGACGGCCGAAAATCTATCTAATAGGTACAATGAGCACTGTCTGGGTGACGGACACACTTATAACCCTGACTCAAGCATTAAAAAAGCAACCCATATAACCCTAACCATATGTACCCCTGTAATACTTTGAAATAAAAAAAAATAAAGAAATAACAAGTTCTTTAAAGGCAAATAGATACATAGTGCCTGGCTCAGACAAACCACCCTTTCAGTTGATGTCCTTTCTGGCAAGAAAGCAAACTTGAATATTTAAAAGACACAGGATCTGAGTCTAAGTCGCAATGCTCACCGTCAAGGTTGCTGGTGATCGAGCGCTTACAACGTGCCAGGCACATGGGCCTTTAGCTTGCTAATTATGTACTTGACCTTAGCATAAAGCCTGAGAAGAGATAACTTGCTAGTTCTGAAAACAGCTCAGGAAGGAATAGGGAAACTGAGGCACAGAAGGATAGTGACTTGCCAAAGCTGGGATTTGAATCCAGGACTGTTTACTGCAAAGCCTGTGTTCTTTAAATACTAGATTATCTTCTCTCCCAAATGGGTTTCTACAGTGAACCCTCTGTGATGGGGAAAATGCAAAACACCAGAGGGCTCACTCCTGGGTCGTTGCGGATAACAGGTTTGCTGTGCGCCCCTCCCTCCCGCAGCTGGACGTAAGAAAATCGAGCAGAGAGTCTGGGTGACTTACAGAGTAGGTGACGCCGCTGGAAGACACAGGGGACACCTCGTTGTTGGCGGAAGTGGTCACGGCCAGGGAAGCCAGGGCGGGGAAGAGACTTTCCATCTCAGGCTCCTCGGAGAGGTTGTCCTCACTGTCCACCTGGCTACGTTTCTCCACCTCGCTGCCCCGCCAGCCCTCCATCACGGCATCGTCCTTTTCAGGCAGGCCCGCGTCCATGCTGCCGGTGATGGACATGAACTCGTCCATGCTCTCGTTGGCGAGGAGGTCGCTCTCCAGGCTGTCCTGCACGGCCAGCTCCTCACGGGGGGCCTCGTCCTGGGAAGTGGTGGCCTCGCTGCTCTGCCTGTCATCCGTGCTGCTGTCCCTGGGTCGCAGCACCGGGGGAACGTTCCGCTGGGCATCCAGGACGCTGTCTTCCGTGCTCAGGCTGGGCTCCGAGTGCTCCGAGAGGCCCGAGGAGAAGTTATGGGAGGAGGGATGACCAGAGTCCGGGGAGCACGTGCCGTTCACCAGGTTCCCATTCGGGATCTTGGGCTGTTTCTCTTCCAACCTGCCTTCAGCCTCCACCTGCTCCACTTCATCCACGGACTCGAACACCTGGGGACAAGGTGCACAGGGACAGATGGACTGGGATGTCCACTGCAGCACTGCTTACAGCAGCAACCTGCATACCCAACAACAGGGGATCAGTTTAGATACGGAACATGCATGCCGTGGAATACTATGCAGTCAGTGAAAAGACTGAGGCAGACCATGGTGTAATATGTATTCCCACTCGTGATAAATAAACAAGTGATCCATGTGCTTGAGTATGCGTAGAATAATGCAGAAAGAAACAAGAGCCATCACAGTTGACTCATAGGAGGGGGCCCTAGGGCATTGAAATGGGGGGAGAGAATAACTTTTCATCATACGGATTTCTACCAGGTGCACATAATTTTTTTTAAAAGGAAAAAAATGAGTTAATATAAGGAACAGGCTTTAAAAAAGCATCTATTATATCCATGTGGTTGACTATCAAGTGTCAATTTTTAAATAGAGTTAGATGCACATGAGACACTATGAGGAAATCTCTGGAACACATTTTAAAGATTTATTCGTGGTTCTTTGTGTCCTTAGGACATATCCCATCGAGGGTAGACAGCAAAAGACCAGGTTCCAAAGTCACTTGAAATGTTTCTTCTCTATGTGATCGTGCCACCAACTTGATTTATGGTTAGTTTCATGTGTTTCTGTGTTTTTAAAAACTTCGCTTTGGTTTAATTGATCTAAATTATGTAAACAATTTGCCTAACTCCAGAATCAAAACTAGAGTTTTTAAATTCAAAGTCAAAATTAGAAGAGAGAGAAAAAAAGCATAGTCAGAGAAATGTAGCTTCTTTACCTGTTCCCTCTCCTCTTGGTAATTATTTTGATTCATTTTGGTTTATGTTCCCGCTGGTTTCAAAAATGGATGCAAAAATATACCTACGTTAGTATTTTCTCTTTTTACACAAAGAGTAACGTACTATGCTTTTTGGCACTTTGTTTTGTTCTTTCGTGTTGAAGGAGATTGAGTTATCTCTTTTCATGGAATGAAATGGAAAGTTCTTGAACAACACATAGGATGGCATTTATGTAGAAGTTAAAAAAAAAAGAACCTACCAAACCTTGCTACATATTATCTACATGTCTCTGTGTATATAAAGGTACACAGAGGGTCCCAAAAGGACACACAGCAAACTGATGACAGTGGTGTTATTTCAAGGGCAGGCAGGCAGGGATTAAGGATGATCAAAGTAGCCTTGACTTCCTTTGTAATGTTTTAGTTTTTTACAGGGAGACTAGATTCGTATGTTATGTTACTTTTAAAAAATTAATTTTTAATGATAGTATAAAAAGCTAAAACAACCCTAAAGTGACCCGCGGATGATGGACATCCGGGACATCCAATCTGGGGACATCCAATCCCCGGGTGGGAGGGAGGGGCGAGGCCGGCGGAAGGGGCGGGGCCTCCGGGAGGTGTCACCTGTGTGCTGCTGCTGGAGTCGCTGTGCAGGCGGATGTTCTGGTGGCCGGAGCTGCAGCTCTGGGAGGACTGGGAGGAGGAACAGGAGGGAGAGAGGGTGAGGCTGCATCCCGGCCCAGGGCAGGGGGGACTGCTGGGCTGTGAGCCACTTTCGTGTCTATTTCTGACTTGCACAAGTGTCCTCTCCGGGCCTCAGTTTCTTAGCTACAGAATGAAAGGGGGGAATCACTTCCTGCTTCCCAGAGTCCTCTCAAAGACCACCTTGGCCTCTGGGCCTCCACCTCCCACCTCCACAACTGGAGCACCCCACCTTGAACTGCTCCGTACTCGAGACTTGAGCCTACTATTTTAGTTCAACTCAGAGTAACTGGCTGTATCAACGGCTCAATTTTTTTTACCCGCTCCCTGCATACGTGCCTTTTGCCCTATCACCTTGCAGTCCTTGCCTATTCGGATGCAATGCCTGGCCACGTGGCTTGCTTCGGTCAATGGGATGGTAGCAAGCTTAACCCAGCAGAGACTCAAAACACGCTTGTGCATTTCTGCCTTCTCTCTTCAGCATCTGTTCTCACCACGAGAGCATGCCCAGGTGAGCCTGCTGGGCGATGAGGCCCCTAGAGCGCAGCCCATCATCCCAGACAGGCCACAGAGCTCAGCCAGGATCAACAAACCTTTCAGTTGACCAGCCATGGACAGCTGGTGCCAGGGTGAGCCCACTCCCCAACCCAGCTCGGAGCAGAACTTCCCAGCCCAACCACAGACTTGTGAGCAAAAATAAGCTTTGGCTGTGGGAAGTCATCGACTTTTGGTGGTTGTTTGTTATGCAGGGTGATGGTGGCAATTGGAGACTAATAGAGATTACGGGTGAAGCGAATTAACTTTTCTCTGAGCTCCTGCTTGGGGCTGTTAAACTGGATGGAGGTTCGGGAAGGGCAGAGATGTTGGCCTTCGTTACTGGAATATTCTGGCATTCCAGGACATTTCTGATGGTACCTGGTACATAGTAGGTACTCCATACGCATTTGTTAAATCAATTAAAGTCAGGCACTGTGCTAGGTGCTTTATATACACTGTCTTGTTAGAGCTGTATGCAAACCTCCTTGTATACCTGATTATTCCCACCTTACAGATGCAGAAACTGAGGCCCAAAAGAAAAGGTGCTTGCAGGAGACCCAGAGCTATGAATTGGTGGGGCTGGAGTTTGAACCCAGGTCTGATTCTAGAGTCACCCTCCATCCTCAAAACCAAAGCCAGGTGTGAGACTGTCCCAAGGCCCCAGACACTTAGCCTTCCCCACTCTTGGAACAGCCTGATGAAGCAGGTCCTGGCCTTTGCCACCCCTCCTGCTCCCCGAGGCCACCGCCATCACCTCGTTGCTGATGGTGGAGTCCCTGTGCATCATCCGGTGCAGGTGGCTGTCCAGGCTGGCCCCTGAGGAGCATTTGGCCAGGGCTGCAGCGTGGGACTCCCGCTCCCTCTGCCGCACGATCGCCTCGCAGCCCAGCCACTCGGCCATGGTCTGTGCGTAGCAGGCGTGAATCTGCTCGTCCACCTGCCGGGGCAGAGGTAAGGTCACCTGAGGTGCTGGGGCCCCTGGGGAGAGCCAGCCTGACCTGGAAGAGAGTGGCTCTGACCCATCTGACGTCCCTGCAGCTAGCACCCAACAGATATTCACTGAGCACCTACTATGCGCCCTGAAGATACACAAAAGGGAGCAAGGCTGCTTCTTTCCTTCATTTTTTTCCTTCCTTCTTTCCTCCCTCCTTCTCTTCTTTTATTCATTCATTCATTCATTCATCCATCCAACTATTTGTTAAGCCCCTACTGTGTGCCACATAGTACATTATGTAGGCCCTGGGGATACCAAAGTCAAAAGACTATTTCTTTCCTTTTTTACTACTTTCCTTCTCTCCTCCCTCATCGAGACACTCATTCACTCATTCCTTTGATTTGATAAGTACGTCCTGTGTGCCAGGCACCCCACTAGGCGTACGAGAAACAACGCGAGCAGAATGCTGGCGCCCACCCATCCATCCACTCATGCGACGCACGCACTCAGTGCCTCCCACGTGCCCGACACGGGCTGTGAGTGCTGAGGCACAAAGACAAATGAGACCAGCCCGCTGCCTGTCCTTCCAGCAATGGCCTTGCCGAAGCACCACAGGTTTCAAGCTTTTCCCTTGTGGGGTTTCAGCAGGAAGGTGTGGAGCGTTTGCTGCTTCTGGGTTACACAGCCGAGGCTGAGGCTGTGAGTCTGCTAGACCTCTGGACACCAAGGGCGGCAGACAAGCTGCTCTAAGGTGTAGAAAGGCAGGAGGGAGGAAAGACAGGGTGGGGGAGTCTGCCTTCTCCAGGAGCTACTCAGGGCTGCCGGAGGGGGCTTCGGGTCCATTCTGCCCAAGGGCCTGGCCTGAGTGGCTCCCTCCCACCCCCTGTCTAAGATGCCTCCAAGCCATGCTCACCTCCCATTTCCAATGTCACCCAAGGCCAGGATTCCACCAGCCTTCACCTGATGGATGGTCCCAGCAGCCTCCGTCCAGGGCTCTGCTGTCCCTGCTTGGCTCCTCCTGTCCACGTGCCACTCAGCAGTGGTCAGCCTTGTTTCCTCTCCAGCCTCGCCTGCCACTGCTGCCTCCACCCCCTCGTCCTTTCTGTCCCAGCAACTCACGTCCAGCGTGCCCTTGCCCCCTCCCCATACACACGCCACATCCTGCCAGACTCCCCTCCAGGCCTTTGGCCCTGCTGTCTCCTTGTCCTGGAAGCCCTTCCTTACCCTCTCAGCCTGGAAACCAATTCCTTTAAAGGATGTGGGTACAATCAGCACCTCCAGGAGCCTCCTGTGGCCGGCCTCCCCTCCCGCCTGGCGTAGGTGTCCCCTGTGTGTGTGTGCAGCCCTCAGGTTTGCCTCCAGCCCGCCACTGATGGCCACGGCCCCCACCAAACCGGACCTCACCTAATTCACCTTTGTGTCTCCAGCTCTGAGCACAGGGCTCGGCATGCGAGAATCCTCAGTAACTATTAATATTTGCCCAGGAACACACCAGGCGTGAGGTGAAGTGTGGCTGGGTGTCGCACTGGCACTGAGATCACTTTAGACAGTTCACTGGCCTGGGTCCTCATGATACGGAAATCAGAAAGTTTCCACTTTCAGCTCTCCTTCAACCATTCTGATTACGCCAGGGAGGAAGGGGCAGCCTGGTGCTATTACGTCTTCAACACCTCCTCCATACTTTATAATCTGCGCCCCCACTTTTTTTTTTTTTTTGGAGACAGAGTCTTACTCTGTCACCTGGGCTGGAGTGCCGTGGCATCAGCCTAGCTCACAGCAACCTCAAACTCCTGGGCTCAAGTGATCCTCCTGCCTCAGCCTCCCGGGTAGCTAGGACTACAGGCACAGACCACAATACCCAACTAATTTTTAGTTGTTCAGCTAATTTTTTTCTATTTTTAGTAGAGACGGAGTCTTGCTCTTTCTCAGGCTGGTCTCAAACTCCTGACCTCCAGTGATCCTCCCGCCTCAGCCTCCCAGAGTGAGTGCTAGGATTACAGGCATGAGCCACTACGCCCGGCCCTATAATCTACCTTTTTAACAAAGAGAAAGTGGGCCTTGGGCAGATTACAGCAGCTAGTTAGAACTGAATTACATCATTTAGTCTTAATCTATTTATTTTTATAGTTTCATTCTATGTCAAGTCACATGGGCTTCCCATTTATGGAAGGGATGTAAAATATATTTTAAAATAAGTTATATAAATTGTAAGTGAGTCAACTTAAAGACAAATGTTGAATAAGTAATAGTACAGGTGGTCCATGAATATGGAGTGTAAAATACCACCAAATTTTGAAAACTTAAGAATGTAAAATATCTCATTAATATTGGTTACGTGTTGGAATGGAAATATATTGGATATATTGGGTTAAAGATTATATTATTAAAGTGAATTTCACCTGGATGAAATGTCATAGAGCCACACATGCACACAACATGAGCAGATGCAAAATCTGGCAAAATCTTAGTAAAGTCTATGATCCAGCTAGGTGTATCATGTCAATGTTAATCCTCTGGTTTTGACAGTGCACTCTAGTTACGTAAAGTGTTACCATGGGGGGAAGCTGGGCGATGGGTACATAGGACCTCTGTTTTATTTTTGCAGCTTCTTGTGAATTTATGATTACAGATACTCCTTAACCTACAATGGGATTATGTACAGATAGCACTATTGCAAATCAAAAACACCATAAGTCAAAAATGCAGCTAATACCCCAATAAACTCAGCATAAAATAAAAAATTCATAAGTTGAACCATGGACCCCATAAGTAGGGGTCCAGCTATATTTCAAAAAAAAAAAAACTTTTAAAATATTAATTGCATCTGTTGCTTTTTACTTCCTAAAATATAACTACTAAAACATTTAAAATTATAAATGTTCTACAACGGTCAAGATAGCATGGATAGAAGGATAGGCACATAGATCAATGGAACAGAATAAAGAACCCAAGAAGAGACACACAAATATGCCCAACTGATTTTTGACAAAGGTGCAAAAGCAATTCAGTGGAGGAAAGACATCAACAAGCAGTACTGGAGCAATTGGACACCCATAAGCAAAAAATGAACTCAAAATATTCTACATTGAATGTAAAATACAAAACTTTAAGGGAAAAACATAGGAGAAGATCTTCAGGCTCTAGAGCTAGGCAAAAAGTTCTTAGACTTGACACCAAAAGCACAATCCATACAAGAAAAATATCGCTAAATTGAACATCATCAGAAATTTAAAGATTTGTTTTGCAAAAGACACTGTTAAAAAGATGACAAGCTACAGACTGGGAGAAACTATTTGCAAACCGCATGTTCGACAAAAGGCTATTATCTAGAGTGTATGAAGAACTCTCAAATGCAACAGTGAAAAATCAAGCAATCCAATTAGAAAATGGACAAAAGCCACGAGCAGACATTTCACCGGAGAAGACAGACAATGGCAAATAAGTGCACGCACAGATGTTCAACCTCACTGGCCATTTGAGAGATGCAAATTAAAGCCAGAATGAAACATCGTTTACATACTATCAAAGTGGCTAAAATATGAACGAGTGACAACATCAAACTCCGGTGACGAAGCAAGGGGAGATCACTCATATGTCGCTGGTGGTAACATACAGTGATACAGCCATTGCAACAGTTTGGCAGGTTCTCATAAAACCAAACATGCAACTACCATGTTGCAACTACCCAGAAATTGCATTCTTGCACGTGCTTCCCAGAGAAATGATGACTTATGCTCACCCCAAAACCTGTGCATGAATGTTCTTTGTAGCTTTATTTGTAATAGCCAAAAAAACTAGAAGCAATCTAGTTATAGCCGTCAACAGATGTATAGTTAAAGGGTAGTACATCCATATCACGGAATGCTACTCGGCCATAAAAAGGAATCAACTCCTGATACAAGCAACAACTTGGATGAATCTCTGGAGATTTATGCTGAGTGAAAAAAAAGTCAATCCCAGTAAGTTACATACTGTATGACTGTATTTACACAATATTCTTGAAATGACAAAATTATAGCAACAGAGAACATATTATTAGTGGTCTCCAGAAGTTAGGGACAGGGGTTGGGGTGGAAGGAGGTGGGTGTGGCTACAAAACGACAACCTATGGAGACCCTCTAGTGTTAGAAATGTTGTGTATGTTGACTCTGGTTGTGGACACAAATCTCCACATGTGAGAAGATTGTAGAGAATGATACACACACACACACACACACACACACACACACCCCCCAATGAGTGCAGGTAAAACTGGGGAAATCTGAATAAGGTTACTATATCGTACCAATGTCAATACCCTGGCTGCAATATTGTTCTACATCACGGTTTTGCAGGACATTACTATCGGAAGAAATTGGGTAAAGGATGCATGACATTTTTCTGCATTATTTCTTACAGCTGCATGTCATTTTACAGTTATCTCAAAATAAAAAGTTTATTTAAAAAATTACACATGGGCCCGGCATGGTGGCTCATGCCTAGCACTTTGGGAGACTGAGGCGAAAGGATTACTTGGGCCCAGTGTTTGAGGTTGCAGTGAGCTATGATGATGCCACTGCATGCTAGCCCAGGTGACAGAGTGAGACCCTGTCTCAAAAGAAAAAAAAACTACATATGTAGCTTGGGTTGTATTCCTGTTGGACAGCAGGACCCTAGAGGTTCCTGTCTCCCCCATATCTCCCAGAGCCCTCTTGGTCCAACATGAGAAAAGAGTTCCCCCAGCCTCAGAGTGTCTAGCTCCTTTTGTTGCCAAGGATCATACTGCCTACAGCGGGTAACCAACCTCCTTCCTTTCTGTTTCCGTCATCCCGAACTGATAGTGGCCCAGGAGGAAAGGCCACACGGCCTTGCGGATCTCGGGCTGGATGCCCCCGTAGTAGATGAGACGCAGCAGCTCCTGCTCCTCGTAACTCTGTTGTGGGCAAAGTGTTTGGTCAATAGAAAAGCAGGGGGTGGACTCCATGGCCTAGCAGCGCAGCTCCTTGGAAGGACGTAGCCCTTGGCTATCCTGGCATGAATACGCAAAGCCATGCTACCTGGATATTCATCATGGCGCCGTATGAAAAAGCCAAACCCCAGCAACTCTCCAACTGCCCACCAAGATGGGACCGTGCATATACCTACTGGGCACACCACACAGAGATTTAAAAGGGTAGGAGGCACATCTATGAGGACCTACATAAAAAGATGTTCAGTGTGTATTGCTAAGTGAAAAAAAAAACACGCAGAACATGTCTAGCATGACCCATCTTTGTAAAAAGAACATGAAAGGCCAGTATATAATGAATTAACATTTCTAATTTTCAATTTCCCATACTGTGCTTATGTGGAAATATTATCTTGGAGTCATCAATTTTGATTCAGCTCCAAGAAAACATCTCTAAAGCAAATTAATCCAAAATGAACATTTCCAGCTGCTACCTCATATGCTGATAACTTTTGTGTGCAGTAGGATGACTTCAATAGCTGTCTGCTGTATTGCAGAGTTGATTTTGGCTGCTTTCTTTTTTTTAAATTTATTTTCAGACAAAGGCCTTGCAGTTAAACAGTCAAGCCGAGGGACCGGCAGGTCCTAACCACACCTGCGCGTGTGGAGAGTCCTCATGGTGCTGGAAGGCTGCTCTGAAGGGTTTACATTCCACTATGAAAAGCCTATTTCACGTCTCAACGCTAGTCTTCAATGTACCCTGGAGCCTCTGCCGGACTCCATTTCCCGGCTACCTTTGTGGTTAAGTGCGGCCACGTGATGGGTTCTGGCCAATAGGGCGTGACAGGAAGTGATGTCAGCCATTTGCCCGCCAGGGCCAGAAGGACAGATGTGTTGCTCTATACTGTCTCTCTCCCCTTCTGCGGGCTGGAGGCAGAGGATCGTGAGGCCCTGGAGGATGGTGGGACCACAAAACTGAAGGACCCTGCACCTCCGGGGGAAAGGAGAGATGCCCACTCACCAGGAACACCCACCCAGAGCTACTGAGTGAGCGAGAAATAAACCCCTGTGGTGTCAGGCAACTAAAATAGTGGGGACTCTTTGTTAATGGGGCTCAGTCTATACTTACACAGCAATGCAATGTGAAAACATGGCCAAACAGGCTGTGAAAGATGTTAGATGAAAAATATTCATTTTTGCCTAATTTATTATTTCAACCAATTTGTCCTTAGACTGGTGCCTCCCAAATGGGGAAGATCATCAGAAGCACTTGTGGAATTTCCAAAAAATGTAGCTTCTTGGGCTCTACTCCCAGAGATGCTAAATCAGTAAAGCTGGAGCCACCCCCAGAAATCTATAAATCTTTGAAATTTCGCAGGAAATATGCATGCTCAGAGGCTGCTGCAGATTAGGAACACTGTGACCTTTTGAGAAAGTAAGCTGGTGTATCTATTTAAATTTTAAATGCACATCAATCAATTCTACTTCTAGGAATCCACTCTTGGAATAAAAGCACTAGTACAGAAAGGTGTGTGCTAATAAAGATGTCAACTGCATCACTGTTTGAAATAATGTAGGGGAGATGCAAATTAATTATGGGCCATCCATATGTGAGGTGCTAAGGTTCTAACATTCAATATTTCACCTAGGATTTGAAAGATGTCATTGACATAAATGTTAGTTGGTCACTTAAAATACAAATATAATATACCTCACTTTAAAAATAAGGGATAAGATAGACATAGATATTATAGAGATATAGCTTTATATCTATATTTTATATAGAGATATTTCTATATGCATTATCTCTATATAAATCTAAATATAGATAAAAGATAAATAAAAAATGGAGTGTTGGTTGTACGTAGATACAGTTGGAGCACTATGTATGTACTCTATGGACTACTTTGACAGAGTAGATTCTTGAATGTAACAAGATAAGTCAGCTTGAGTGGTAATATATTTTGGGAAATCAGCTCACTACAAATTGTGACTGTCAACATTGTACTGTAAATGCTTTGTGGTTTTCCCCCAATTAAAAAAAAAAAAGAAGAAGGGAGAAAACCACCATTGGTTCTACCACTTAAAAAATATTAGCAAATTCTGATATAATTAAAGTCTAAACATGATACAAATTAAAAAAAAAAACCCACAGGAGGGAAAAAAAAACCACAATAACAAAAAACCAAAAAGGCGTTTTTTGTCAGCCGAATACAGAGAAGGCTCACACACTCACTTAATTGTCAATACTCAGCCATAGACAGGAACACACCTAATTTTCTTACAAAAACTATGCTTTAGTAAATAAAACATTATGCAAAAGTTGATTATCGAGGGCACAGATAGACCGATCTGATTTTTCTACTATGCCCTCTCTTTGAAAGAGACAAATAATTTGTACAAAAACAATTGAAGAGAGTTTTTTTTCTTAAGTTTTTAATTTTCAAATAACTTCAAACTTCACCAGAGTGTTGCCTAATTAGGACAAAAATTTCCACGTAGCCTGCACTAAGATTCCCCAAATGTTAATATTTCATCACATCTGCTTCATTATTCTTTTTCTCTATGTGTTTTCCTTGAATGTTTGAGAATGCAAATAAGCACACTCTCTTTCATAACCACAGTGTAATTGTTACTTTTAAGAATCACAATAAACTTAGGGCTAAAAGTGCAGTTTCGTTGCGTGGACATTTTGTGTAACGGTGAGGTCTGGGCTTTTAGTGTACCCATCACCGAATAGTGTCCATCATGCTTACTAGGCAGTTTTTCTTCCCTCCTACCCCCCCTTTCTTCCCACCTGTGGAGTCTCCAATGCCTGTTACTCCACCTGTGTGATCACGCGCACCTGTAGCTTGGCTCCCACTTACGAGTGACAACCTGCGGTGTTTGGTTTTCTGTTGCTGAGTTACTTCACTTAGGATAATGGCCTCCAGTTCCATCCAAGTACAATTATTAAATTCAGGATATTAACTCTGATTAAATACCGTTGCCTAATTCACAGGCCTAATTAAAACTGTATCAAACATCTCACAAACATGTTTCCTGGTTCAGAATCTAACTCAGCATCAACATTTGCATTGAGCTGCTGTGTTTCTTTCATGTCCCTTGATGTGAAATGGTGTTTATTTTTTTCTTCTGCGGTCTTTATACCTTTGAAGAGTCGAGGCCAGTTATTCGACAGGCTGCCCTCAAACTTGGGTTTGTCTACTTGTATCCTCGTGATTAGATTCAGGTGATTCGTGTAATTTTTTTTTGGCAGAAATACCCAAAATTGACATCCTGTCCTTCTCAGCTCATCACAGCAGAAGGCACCTGTTTATTTGTACCAATCATGGTGGTATATTAAATTCGATCTCTTGATTAAATCTGAAATACCTGGTATCTGCCAGGCATTTCAACTGAAAAGTCACCATTTTTCTCTTTGTAAGTCGTGAGTATTTTATTGAGTGATTCTTTGAGTCTGTGCAAATATTCCATTTCCCATAGTATTTTCCACCCACTAATTTTAGCACCCACTGATAATTTTTGCCAGAAACAATTACTGGAGAGCTATCTTGTAAAAACAACTTCAAAGACTCATTTTAAATACAACTTAGTCAATTATCTGACATCTTTTAACAAAATGGGGTTTATTGACTCCCAGAATACTTTACCCGTCTAGTTATCAAGGACAAAAAAAAAAAAATGGCTCCATATACTACATATAATAAAGCAAGACAGATAACTAGAATTATTTAATGTGTTTAGTACAAAAGTTAAACCAAAACAACAACAAAAAACTTTGTAGTTTTTTTTTAACTTTATAGTTTTTAAGCATTCGGCACCAATTCTATATGTGCTATTCTTGCTTTGACTCCAAAAGGCGTAAGTTTGTCTGAAGGGTGGGACTGTCAGGCGGACAGCAGTGAGGAGAGGGAGCCTGACCTATCTGGAGTGAACTGAAGAATTTTTGCAAAAGCGCTGTGGCAATCCCTGTATTTAATTTTGAAAACCACAGTGCAAAGACAATACGTGCCTGGCACGTCTGCTGGGCTGAGGCGTCTCGGGTAACGTAATAAACACACAACGCAGGCTGCTTGATTTACCCTTTCTTCCTTACCTTTCATTTCAAAAAATATTTTAGAAAAAGATGATCATCCATTGGTTTTGAAAACTGTGGGAATGTTTCTTCGAAAACCACTACCTATGTTCGTTACTGATCTCCATGAATACAAGATGGAAAATTGTTGCAAGATTAAATATGTATTTTCTATCCCCTTTATATGTCCGTTATTTCTAGCAATTGCCACACCCACACGGTAGACACCCAGGTGCGGGTTACA